>GL501639.1:116552-135735 GCA_000149185.1 Mayetiola destructor
CAAATGTATTACTAAAGGATAATGTTATCAATGCTTTTCGAGCTGGTTTTGATTGCGTGCCAGCAAAACTGTGAATACAGAAAACAAAACGGAAATTCTCTCTGATCGATATAATAAATAATCCAATTTGATATCATCGTTCAGTATTTTATCCATTTTTTGTGTTAGACATTTATGTTTTGTTTACCCAAAAACAGAGTCGATAACAATTTCAATTGGATTATCGTCATTTATTCGAAATGTTTCGGTTTTATTTTTCCCGGAAAATGGATGGAAAAGTAAGTAATCAATACAATCCAATAATAATACATCAACATCATGTGCTCAGTATATATGTATTCGAACATTGCGTTTAGGAATCAAGGTCTCCTTTTGTTCGAATCAAATGGGAACAAAAATCGGGAAATGAATAAAAGGTCAATATTTGAGTTGTTCAGTGAATGGCAACACATTTCAACATTTATAGTTTCAGGCAGAGCCTGACAGGCTGAATAAGGCAAGATTTTATCTAAATTTTAAAGGTTGAATGTACATATGCTCATTGCTCATGGCTCATGACTCATGAATCATGTCTATTGGCCATGATGGATTCTTCATGCATTCGATTCGTATTTGATCGTTGGCCGCAGCAATGAATTAAACAACGATAAGTAAAATTGATTGCATTCGATTCCGATATTTCCTGAAACATTGCAGCAATCTCCAACGGGCAACCGGATATAATCCTATGTCACAAACCAATCGAACAGAGAGGCTTTCGAGTCAATGAAAAAGGACGCCCATTCATGGCATACATATTTACTTACAAAGCTTATTACTTCTGATTTGTTTATCATCACACGAGCTATAAATATTGCTCCTGTCCCCATCTAATCCAACACTAAAATGCCGGAATGCGTCTACATTTGCTTATTGCCCACGGCATAGAGATTTTTGTTTACCCAGCAAAACCTCGGGTCACATTCAAAAGATTCGAAATCGATTCACAAATCCCATAAATATTGATCTGAAAATGGAACGCGTATACATTTTCCATTATTTTTTTATTGGTCTTTTATTCTGTTGTTCGCGTTCATCAGCTTCGTACATTGTATACACATAACATGCCATTACATCGAAATCATCTCTATGTTTTTCCATTTCATTTTGATTGTTCTATTTTTTTTGGTGAATGTTGAATGTAATGGAAAAAGAAACTTGAAAATTATTCCAAACAAAATATGACACATGTTTGAATCATTTCAAATGATATTTGTCGACGATGAGTTTTGAAGAATACGAAAGAAAAAAATCGCATTATAGATATTGAACTTTGTCTGTCGAAAATTCGAGCTGAATACTACTTATCTCTGGTCAAATTTTAAATTTTCCGTACAAAGGATCATGAAAACAGGGCAACAGGCAACTGGCAAACAACACAATAAATTATTGACTAAATTGGTTAGCCTCTGTTTCTGCATATTTATATATCTTGCAACATAATAATAATTGCCTGAATTTATGCTATTACGACAAAATACATTTTCAATCTTTCAAGCAAAGCATCACTTCAAATGCGATGTTAACTGAAATATGCATGTTTAAATTTTCTGTTTCGAATATCTGTTAGCTTTGATATTGATGTTTGGTAGTTGAACGCTATCACGAATCAAATTTTTTGTTGTTATTATTATAACCAATGAAACCTTTCCGTCATTATTATGATGTTGTAGTCGGAGCAGTTTTCATAATTGGAATCCGTAAATAATTTCTATGAAAGGAGCACGCTAAAGTATGCTTAAGCAACATTGAAAAAATATGTTCAGCTTTTGACGGTGCTTTATCCGTTATTTGAAACTCGCTGAAATTTTTCATTTAATAGACTCATGAAGATTATCAAGGATGACTGAAGATAGCTTTTCCAAGATGAATTGAACCGATATTCCTTCATTTGGTTCCTTTGTTTATTTTCTCTTTGATTTATTCCTTTTGATTGCAGGCATTTTATTCATCACGAACACTCGACACGCTCTTCAATCGATTGCTGAATGCAGTATACAATATCGATCCCGAAACAAGTATTTTCCATTCAAACGGAATTTCTCTGTTGTTATCATTACAGAGTTTCCTTTAGGTTCGATTTCGTTTGACGCTGAAATATTTTATGATGATTCCAAATCCTAAAAACTTTTCACCAATTTGAATGTTTGACGAACGTGTGCGAGATAAACATATGGCATGATTATATGCCAAAAACGAAACTCAAAACAATCTAACCGATAACAATCTCAATGACTACATTCCATTGTTTGAAAACACAAAATGTAAGAAGCGAGACAGATTTGTTTAATATTTTGTAAAAAAATTCAAATTTTTGATGTTTCCATTCCATCCGTTCTTCAACCGAAATCACATCAATAATAAATAATAAGTTCAATTCGCATAAAACATCTACGCCAATTTGGAACATTTCGATTACAATGTACAAATGCTGTACTCATACAAAAAGCCCTACGATGATAATATTATAACATGCCAAGTGCGTATGGCATATGTTATATATGATGGTGTTTGGGGAATTAACCACATCCGATGAATATTTATCAAATAGTAGCTACGCAACAATTCAATATAGAATATTTGTTCGGTTGTCCGGAGCGAGGTTTCATAAAAGCCATTCAGCCTCTTTCAATATGAATGATTTTGTATTGTTTTCATTTGTCTGCAATATTTTCCTTGCCTATGGCCGTTCAAGGTTTCAGTTTGACGAGGCATGAAGCATTTACCATTCCATAATGTTCAAAACGAAAAAAAAAATTCGATGGTGAAAATAAAAACAATTTTCCCCAAGAGTATTTGGCATTTCACCCGTAAGGGAGATTCAGCCTTGTTATGCATTCGAAAAACCAATATTGACATGATTAATGTTGAGGTTTTCTTACGCTTTTTGGTTCATGCTGTGTTTTTTTCTAGCCTCATAACCTAATATTAAAAGCCATTGGAAATGATTGTTTTTAAAAAAAATTCTCCCGTTTTCTTCAGAGCGCTGCTCTTCATTTTTCTCCCTGAATTGGCTTAAGAGTGAAAAAAGCATTCTATTTTGTAAATCATCACTCGCTGATCATCAGAGTGAAAGCAAACAATGCGATTTTATTCGCTCAAAGACTTAATTGATTGCTCTCTGAATTCATTTCGAATAGTTTTGCCATTTGTTTGCGGAAACAAAATTTGCATTTAATTAAAAAAAATTGAACTGCTGAACAAATCGGTGCGTTTTTTGTCATTTTCTCGCATAAAGTGATTTTTAATAAATGAAACAGTTGATGGTTTTTATAAATTTCTTTGAATTGCTAATTAAATTAAAATTCGTGTTTACGGTGGTTTCTGTTTGGATCTGGAATGAATCTCAGATTATTGCTCAGTATAACGGAGTTCACGTATAACACTCGGTGCACCGTGTACAGTGTACGGTATTTTGTCCCATATTTTCTCAGATTACTGTTGATGCAGCTGCGCTATGTGCAATGCAAAGTGTTTTGAATGCGCGAGAAATGTGAATGAATTTATTCAAAATGATTATGAGCAACAGTTGAACCGGCTGCAAACTGATGCAATGCATTCATAATTTAGTCATGATAACGATGGAACAAAGGCGAAAGCTGATTTTTTTTGAGAAGCGCAATTTTCTTGCGATTGCCACAGCAACATAACTACTAACGAGAATTCCAAATTATGGAAAGATGTAGCATTTTGCATTATTTAGATTATTATCATCGTGCCTCGATTTCCATTTCACGTTCGCGTATTTTATAATTCATTTTTTTCTTTCAATTTTGATTTTGGTTTTTTTTCTCTCGTTTTGTTCTGTTTTGTCTTCGAATTCCAGATTGTGGAGAAACAAATCATGAATTTTAATTAAACAACGCCAAGAAAAAAAACTTGGAGCTTAAACCAAAAGCTATAACACATTTTTCTCTGTGTTTCGATTTCGTTCGTTCTTCACCACGGGAAACTCTCTCCAAATGGCGAAGAAGATAATTTAAATGCTGAACTAGATGTTAAAGAAACGCAATCCCGTCTAGAATGGGATGGCTACATAAAATGTAATACTGAAATATTTTGCATGATTTATGTATGAATTTAATTTGAATGAAACTTAACCATTTATATACACCACAAACCAAGAACCTCGGGCATAAACCACTTTATTTTTGTATCTTTCATATTTTTTCATTTGTTACTTTGCATCAATGAACCTCCTCCAATGAGAAACTCTCGTTGATTCAAATTTTGTTTCCTTACGGATTAAACGCAGTGCATATTGTATATGTTTCCGTTACAAATTAACCAACTTCCATCATTCCCGATTTTAAATCTTAGTAAGCAAAATGGTAAATTGTTCAAGAATGAAGGAAAATAATTTGTAAAATACAATCCAAATGCCGTTAAAGCTCAGCTCATTTGGATTGGATTAAAAGAATGTGAGTGGACCACAGAATTCTGTTGTTTTGTCAGATAAAACGTCAAAGATAAATATTCAGGGCCGTCAAATGGTAAATGAATGGATAAGTTTTATACGTGCAATGTTTTCGATGGGTTTTCTTGTCATTTACGCAAAATTTACTATTATCTGAATAATCAACCATGCATCAGCTGCACTTGTCTCACTTATTTTATTGATATTACGGATGAGAATGAGAGCTGAAATGGAGATGGAAAACAATACGAAAATAAATATTCAGGGATCACAATAGAATTGAATGGCAACGATTGAAAACGATTAAGTGTCAATAAATGTAAATCGATGGCCAAACGTTTGGTACCATAACCTTTTACATTTGAAGGAATTGAACTGTAAAATATAGCCATCAATTTGAATGCATTAAAATGCAATTCAATAAAACGGATGAATAAATAGTATCGACCATTTAGAGTGAGAGCAATTTTATAAATTTGCATTTGGATCTCTTTTCAGGACCGGGAATATACTGTAAATATTAACTTGGTAAACGAGCATAAACTCTTTAAATAATGTTAATAGAAAGTTGAGAATGAAGTCACTTTTAGCAATAGCTTTTCTCTGTCGGGCAACAACCATTAAGTATGCTTAACATTGTATTGTATGACATTTTCCCTCGAAATATGAAACCTTCATTGAATTCAATTCACAATGCATTGTTATAGTTAACCGCTTCAAAAACGTTTTGGTCAAATTGATTCAACTAAACTGTTATCACAGTCTCCTTTATAAATTGCTATAATTTTCTACTGAATTTTCGAAATTTTAATTGAATTTCTAATAAACGTGACCAATTCCAATAAAATCAAATGAAGAGTAAAAAGGCTCAATTATATTTCGGGGAAATTTTAATTGAAAAAAAAAACCAAGCTTGGCAACTGAATATATTATATGTTCTGGTCAGGGGTTTGAGTGCCGACTTTTTAATTGTTGTTACTACGACTTCGAATGGGGTAGTCAACTTTAAACGTTTTGAGACTAAAGTTATGCATAAGATTCGAGACGGCATATTAAAACCGGTCATCGTCTCTATGGTATTCAATGACAAAACAAATAGTGCGAGTTTCAAACGAAACATGGAATATCCAATTCTTTCCATGTTATTTAAGTAAAGAGATTTAAAGTTTAAACTTGAAACACAATGGTTTTACAATTTGTGAATTATTTTTTTTTCATAATTTAAAATTTAAAATTATTTTCGACTCTTTTTTTCATCGCATTATTTTTCTCGCTATATTTTGAGCTATCTACTGTTTTCTTGTTCTTATTTCTGATTTCTTCTGCTCCATAAACCGTTCTACCCATAACCCATGTATCTTGTATAATAAATGACTGAACAAACCCGATGAATTTCAATTGGATCCACAACCAATAAAAAAGATGTTAGGAACTTATTTGCGAACATCCAGTTTAGGGAAAAACGAAGACGTCTTCAGTCTACGACGAAACATTTATTTTTCGAGTAATGCTTGAAAGGATTCAAGTTCAATTTGTGTGTGCGTCTTTTCGCTTATTCTTTTCTACTTTTTTTCTATCTTTCAAAATTCAATTCACACAAATGTATTATGGCTTTGACTTTAATATGTTTTCTTTGAAAAGAGTTCACCAAAAAAAAACACGTTGTTGTCGAAAAAAATTTAAAAAATCAATTCTGATACGAAATTCTACCACAGAAATGGGAAAGAGAAAGAATCAGTAACAACCAGAATAATGTACTTTTCGAAGCCGTCAATCGGAAGCAAACTTTTTGGAAAAATGGTGCCGTTGATGAATCGCCCTTTCCGGAATGATTTAAAAGAAAAAAAAATTCTAAATTTTAAGGTGAGTTTGGTAATGAAAACGAAAAATATTATTCACTGGAAAATGAAAAAGTTTTTCTTTCAATGAAAAATACATAAATAATATCACGTCCGATGTTTGTTTTCCGAGTATTGATTACAAAAAGTCGTCGACCGCAATGGATTTGATCATGAAAATGGCTCTATTCAAAAGGGCAATGAAAGAACTGTAATGTACGATGCACAATGTTGTTCGTAACGCAGGGAATATTGTTGACTATATTCCGACTCGACGAATCATGTCAGCGTCCAATTTGAATAATTGTCGGACTTTCTAACACGAAACATAGAACACAAAAAATTCGTCACAAAGAGAATAGGAAAAAAAAATAATGAAAAGAAAGAACTGCTGCAAAACGTTAAGAAGGAAACAAAACATTTGAATAATGCGAACACAATCTTTTGTTCATCATTTTTTGTGCCATTTTTGGAGTTTGTCATTGTTTCACATAGCCATTTGTTGATCCATTAATATTGCTGGCAGCTTTCATTTCATTTTTGTGCCATACACAAAGTTTTTTGAAAGGAAGCTATTAGAAATGTGAACAATGAATAGAAAAAAATGCCGAAGAACAATTCCAATGTTGGCCTTGTTGCTGACAGTAGTATCACTGCTATTTTTTGCTTCCGTCCTTTTTTTCGTTGCTTCTTTAAGCAATGATAAATTCAAATAGGACAAAAATGGATTTCGTATTCACAGAACATTCCGCAATCCTCAAGCTGTTTCATGTCAAAAGAAAAGCCATTTCATTTGCGTTTAAATTTTCCTTTTTGTCATATTTAACTAAATCCAACTAATGCCACCCTGAATTTTCTTCCATTGAGCATGAGTTTTGAACTCGTGCTTCATGTTCTGGTACATGTTCTCAGCGGTGAGTGTTCGAGTTTCGGGTTGACAATTGGTTGAAGAGATGATCCATTGGGTCTTATTAGTCAAAATGCCAAACAAAATGTTCAAAAATCAGTTTTCATTTTTCATTAAAAAAAATTTCTTTGAAACCGAAAACCCTTCGAAAAATCTAAAACTATTTTTGGTATTTGTTCCCTTTTATCGAGTTTTCATTTATAGCAAAACCACATGCTAGAATTTTACAGTCTGTACATTTTTCACTGCATTTTATGCAATCTATGATAAACCCGATGGAATTCATCAGCATAATCGACGTAATAAAGTCACAATGCTTAATAGATTGGACTGCTGAAAAAGTGAAGAAAGCAAGACAAATATTTTGTTCGGAAATATTCGTATTTAAACTTGCTTGGGCTTCATATGATGGCCAAAATTTTTTCACCAATGAAATAATAGCTTAATTAGAAAAGTTTCATCACATGCTCTATGAACTTAAAACTAGAAACCCATATTTTGTTTGTGCGATTTCATGGCAGTCTCATTTGGATTCTTTGAAATTGGATATTCATTTCATACTTGTATGATCGGAAACTGAAAGATTTTCATTGAAATCAATTTTTTATAGATCGTTTTGTACAAACATTTTCTTTTTTTTTAGGTGTCAATCAATTATTTACGTCTAAATAAATTGAATAAAAATCGTGTCAATAAATACCACTTCCGGTTCCCTCCTTTCTTATTCAATTAATATCATTATCTTGTTCTGACTTTTCATCACGCTCATGAAACGGAAATGTAGAGAAATCATGGAAAACAGATGTCGAGATTCATTGAAGCGACAGCCAATTCAACAAATGAAATTATTGAAAACTCTTTTTTTGCCCGCCAATGTACCAGATTGTAGATATCCATTAACTTCAATCACTTGCTGCGCTCATTACTATATTAATGAATGACAATTCAATTCGGTTTCGAAGAAAGTCAATCTAAATGTGACATGAATGATGTCAGCGACAATGGGCAAAATATTCATGTATTTATATTTCGATTTGCATCAAAATGGTTCAGAATGTCAAGATGTGACAATTCAGTAAAAGAAAAATTACTTGAGTGAATTGAAAAAGGAAAATTCATTTTGTTGGAAAATTTGTTCAATAAATTTACGGATCGAATTTCGAGGTTATCAATCCGAATGGAATATCATTCTCTAGATTCGGATATCAATTTATGAAAATTAATCAAATTAATCAAATTTATCCGAAATTTTCGTTGTCAATTGATGAAATACAATATGATGTTTATCGTCGTTTTTCTCGATGCCCGGGGCAAATTCAATTAATTGAATCAATTACGAATATCAAAAATACTAAAAAATTTTATCGTTTTAGATTGAGCAATGAACAGACAATGTCAACGAGCTTTCGAGCATGAACCAACATAAAACTGTATTATTATTATGGAATTTTGATAAAATTGTTCAAATTTATATTTTCCATTCGTACTTCGTTGGTTATTGCCATAAATAACTTGTTTTAATATTGCATTTGAAAGGGCATTGGTGACGCTTTGGCAAAATTCTTTAGTCTTTCGATGGAATTTGTTGAATGAATGAATTGAAAATTGAAGATTATTGCAAAACTTTTAATTGGATTATGTGCTCAATTATTTATTGATTGCGATGCAATTTATGCATAGTGCACACTGCACACAATTAGAATTTTAAATTGCTTTTCGCTTTTTCGAAAACTCGTCATTTCAACTGAATTCGAGGATTTAAATAGGCAAACATACAAAAGTTTTCGATTCAAAATCTTAAATTGTGTGATTTTCATTTTGCACGCACTGTAAATGAAATACAATATAATATTGCAATAATCTGCGTTGCAATTAAAGTAGCTAAGAACACTTGAGCCCCAAAGATATTCAAACGGATCCATTCAAGAAGGGAATTGAAGAAACTTTGCTCTGAATTGCACAATATATACATAATACAATGCGAAGAATGTTTATCGACCTTGAATGAATTTTGTATTTGTGTATGGTTTTTGATGGATGGTCGTGTCATTTCTTGCTCGAACCTTCGGGGGAAAAAAATAACAGAAAATCTTTTTAAATCGGATTATATTTGTTCGCAAAACATTTGATACTTGCAATACAATAACAATCTAACAGTCAACGAGAAAATATGAAAGTTGTTGAAATGTTCGACAAATTGTTGATTTTCTTCATGTGACCAATGGTAAATTCATTGCAAAAATGGATGAATCTCCTTCTACCTTGGAATAATTTATCACGTTTGAGAGCTGATGATGATCAAACCAAATGCAATTGCTTTTGACCTGATTGAAAACGTGTACGTTTTGTTTTATTTACTCAACCAACTAAACTTGATGTTCGATGTTTTTACTTTTGCTTTATATGTTTTGTTGTAGACGACCTTTGTATAGTTATTTTGCTGACGACTTTGTTCGATAAGCTTCTAACCACTTAGACTTTCAGATTAAATCATTTTGTGCACTCTAGAAATGCCAAACATAATGCCAATTTAACTGTTTTCTGTTTTCATCTTGTTTCGTTATCTATGCGATGCGTAAATGGTAAATGTGTGCATCTCATGGCTACTGGTATAATTGGTATGTCAAAGACGTTGTTTGAAAAAGTTTTGCGTCGCTCGCTTTTGTTTTTCTATGCAAATCATGTTGGTGATTCTTCGGGCGAAAAAATAGATAAGAAAATAAACTGTTTTGTTTCGACAGTTTACCATCATACAAAAATGAATGAAGATATGATACGATGCTTAAGGGAACTAACGTTTAAAATTTATTTGACTGCCTTTGTACTTTGGTTGGGCAAAAGTTTTTCGTTTGTTTTTAAAGTATTTCCATAGATTTTGCTCAACAATTGACAAAAATGATAGCAGCGCATTATTGATGATGAGAAAAAAACAAAAATAGGACAGTCGTATCATGGCCACACATCACACTAGTAGACTCAACAGTCGCATCAAGATGATTTAACGACGACCCAAACGAAACAAGTAGAGAGTGAGAACCGAAAACGAAAGTAGATTGTGATGGTGCATACATTCATGTTTTTTTGCGATGAATACTTAATCACATTTAATAACGGGGATTGGAAACACGTATGCTATACGATTGGTGAAAATTTGGTCCTATTTTTGTTTCGTTTGAAAGCAATTTGTAATTGAGCTTATCATACACATTCTTTGATACATTCCTAATGGGAACCCGGCTCTGGTAGAGATGGTATCAAATGAATTTATAGGCAATCAACACCTACATTTCTCATCACATTAAAAGGGTAGAAAAACGTTGTAAACAATTTGGTTAGAAATTGATTTCGATAACGTTCGACCTGTAAATTATTTTCCATTCATTTGTCAACACGAACATTTAAATATTTTTTTATTCGCGAATTGAAGGTGCGTGGTTTCATTGCTGTCGAATAAGCCAATGTCATTCTGATGGTATATTAAATGGTGTTTCCATTCAACTATTATTACCAAGCGAAATATTCGCTCTTAAAATAGAACGTGACAAATTGTTTTTCAAAAAAGAACGAATTCCGGCAATTTTTCAGGAAAATACCTGTACGTCGCACATATTCGAGAGAAATCCTCATGGATTTTGTTTCAACACGATCATTAAAAAGTCATAATTGATTCACAGCATGAAAAGTTCCAAATTCAGCACCAACGTCAAATCGATTAACAATTTAATCGGCTTCAAATCAAAATCAAAGATAACATAAAAGAGTGATTGAATTGTTAACTGTAAATAGTACGTGGGACAGGTGTTCAGAATTTTCTTTTTGAGCCATCAAAAGTTACATTGTTGAAAATTACATTCAAAATTGTATGTTCGTTCATTTGGATGAAAAATCAATATCCATTGGATATAATTATTCTTTGAAACAAGTTAAGCTTTTTTTCAAATAAAATGTCTTCATTCCGTAAATCGACATGCATTATGGGAATTAAAGACTTGTTTGTAAATTACATAAATCACAAACTCTAAAATAAACCAAAACAGAATAGTTTTACAAAAAGTGTCCATCGAAATTAATTGAGAGCTATTCAAACAGGAAAAAAAAATGACCATTAAATTTCATTTGACTAATTGCCCAGTTTACAAATATGGCCAGATGCTAAATCAGTACTCATTAATATTATTAACAAAATATTTTTTCATACCAAAGATCGACACCAACAAAACCAAAATTTTATTCGGTATTCGATACTCAAAACCGAATTCCTCTAATTTTATTGCGCATTGCACATGACATAAATAGTTTAGAACGAAAAGGAATTACTTCATGATTGCACGTTTCGAGTAATTGCAATAAATTTACCATTTTAACTGTTAAAAAATTTTCGTTCAATTATTTCAATTGCATTACGGATTTAATTTTATTTTTTTTTTTAATTTGAAAAGAAAAAAAATCATTGAAACAGGTTCACAAGCTCACAAACATTGACAATGTCGAATGTTGATTTAAACGACGATTCGAATGGCTGTCACTCAAACATAGTGTTAGCAGAACATTCACAAAATAAAAGATTTACAAAAAAAAAAAAAAAAATATTCTCATTTTGGTATGGATCCAATATTCGATATCCAAACAAATCTATTTTATTTAAATTCCATCAAAAATTCTGAATCAAAATTTTGATCAATTTTTTTTTGTTCTCTATAATTTTTCCGAAAACAAAACGCTCAAAGCTCAAATTTCATCAGATTTTCCAACATCGTGCATATATTGTGGTTATTCTCAATTCGGAAAATGCATCGAAAGCATAATTGTTATGAATTTAATTTCCATGACGTGACCTATCAAGCTTTTAACAAAATGAAAATACATCGAAATATTTCATTTTGTTTATGAATCTGAAAACAATGATAAAATCAGCATAGTAAAAATTCGAAAATCAACATCACTAAAATGGGTTGATTGACTGGTTGCATAGTATGCATACTGAATACCAAATGCTCAATGGTATTTAGTTTAGTAAAAAATTTGAATAGGATGAGCTCCGTTGAATTCATTCGTTCATTTTGGTAATAATAATAACCGAAGAAGGGACACAAATATGGAATCAACGATGAGCTTATATGAGCCAAACATTGACACGTTCATAGCATTTCAAATCTAATAAAAAAAGCAATCTTGTTCATTTGGTATGAAAATTGTCTCATTAAATGCAAACGCAGCGAACAAGCGAATGCTTTCATCAGTCATGTGTGTATCATGCTTTTCGTATACATACATTTTGATAATTTGCTCCAGCTACATTACTCATGCACATGGGATATTTTATGCCCTTCAATGTGTTTTACAATACCAATAATAATTAATAAATACATTTACATTGCAATATATCGGAAATACTTTGCATCCATTGTAGGCACGTTGTGCAAATACTGTTCAATGTTCAAACAGAGCAAAAGTGGTAAATTTATAATTTATAAGCAAGAAAGATATGTAGAAATGGAGTTGAAAATTACCATTTCAACCAATAATAACACTTAACAATACACATACAAACCAATTTATTCATGCACCGGGTACATTTGTTTGTGAAACTCGAAAACCGGTTCTCAAATCAAATACACATCGTGTCACATTTACCATAAATACTTATTCACACATGCAGTGCCAACGATGAATCTAACTTATTCATCTTTTCAGTCTTAGTTGAGAAGTTGAAACATTTGATTTGTGAATAAATATTGAAATGAATGATGGCACGCAAAAAGCCATTGCATTTCACTTACAAATTAAACTATCAACAAGTTGAATCAATGATTACGAGCTACATGGTTCGTGCACTGAATTATAAAAGAACGTCTAATGAAATGATAAGCGGCCAATGTTATTCAATGCAATCCAAAGGATCTACAATTTTTTTTCCATATCGTGTTCACTTCATGCTGAAATGGACATTTATTACGTTATAAATGGCTAATAAACTGTGGCATTTACATACATATACACATGCATACTGAACACTTTGCAAATTGATTGGGTGTAACAGCCAACATGGAGCGACGTGATTCATAAACATTATATGTATATATTTTCTTGATTTGCAGTCATTCCACCAATGAATGTTTTGTTTTTTTTTTGTTTGACAAAACTCATAACTCAAAATTCAATCGAAATTTATTTGATTTTGGTTTAAAATGAAGGAAAACGTGTGTCGCACTGATATAGGCGATTGTTCCAGTTTTTTTTTTTACACTATTATTTCTTTGTACGAAGTCCAACCATGTGGTTAGTGTGTTATTTGTAACATGGACGATAATAAATTTTTCAACAATTTGTTTGGCCAGTTTTTTTCCTCTCTCTTCATTTCGATTTCAAATGGGGAAAAGTTGAATTAATTTTGTGTACACATGCGATGGAAAAAATACCACAAACATTGAGTCAGCAAGTTTGGTATTTGGTGAATCCAATATATTATTTAATGTCACAGCCAGAGTCCATCGCCTGACTTGGATACATATAATAGCCATTTATAACACACTCGGTGCTCGGTGTATGTATTTTGTCCGGAAATTTCTTTGTCCTTTTCAATTTGACTAAATGAAAACCTAGCCGCAGATTCATTACCACAAATTACAACAAATTGTACCAACAAATCTAATAATAAAAAAAAAATGAAAAGATCAAAAAAAGGAGGCAAGCAAAAAATGAAAAACGCGATTTTCATTTTGAACACATTGAACACTTGCAGTCAATTATAACACTATCTTGGATGGTGGATGACATGAATATATTGGAAGCATAAGGCAGGCGTTTTCATCAGCGGTGTTTCTATAGAATGAATTTCTGTTATCGTTTGTCATGCATAATTGATTTGACATAATCATACCTGGTTTGGTCAACGAAACGTTTAATTATTCAAAAAGTGAAACGAAAGAAAAAAGGAATGAATTTACCAAATTGACGCCAAACATAGGCATTGAAAGTCATTCAATATTGATAATAATCATTACACGTTGCTCGGTTGTCGGTTCTAATTCATTTGAAGACAATTTGTTTACTACTGTACGTGGTTCACCGTTTAATGTTCTCTGTTTTTCGATCGTTTTTGTTTTCTGCGAATAGCGATGATATGAATCTAAATTGAGATTTTCAATTTTCGAGACAAGTTTTGAGCAATTAAATTAAAAATGGAATATTTTAATGAAACCCTTTAGTCGAGTGTAACTATCAAGCTTCGTAGATTTGCGGTAATCTAGGCATTATGCATTATTTAGATATCGAAAATCGTAAACACGAATTCCGAAATGTTCATTTCATTTGAAAATAGCTCAGCTAGTGAAAACTGAAACTGCAATCTCCAATCAATTATTTACTATCACACATTCAAAAATCAAATTGAACTTGAGTCATTCAAACATTTCGATGGCTGCCATTTCCAAACCGGTTCTATTTGTGCTGACTATTCATTTTTTCCAATCTCTTTTTCCTTTTTCTCACTCTCTTTCGAATGAAACAAAAAAAAAAGAAGTTTTATCGATTGATTTAAAGAAGTGAATCGATTTCGTTTGAATATTTTCGCTATTTTATCACAACTGCCACAATCGAATGTGTGTGGAAAACGGAATCTTTTTTATTATTTTTACTGTGCTTTGCATTACTTTCCATTGAAATTGATTCCACGTTGGCCATTGATGAATGTGATGAACGTGCTGAAAATCGCACATATGTAAATTACGAATTTGATACCAATATTGGCACACGACTGCATAAATTGTATTAGAAAAAATGTTCATGGTCGCATCGATATGCACATTGCACATGTACAAATATACATATAAACATATTGAATATTTGATAATCATAGTTCGTTTGAACATGTTGTGGAGTGCAATTTTTTTTTTTTTTTCTGGAAAAATCGTTCTGAAAAAGTATAAAAATTCGATATTCCAATTGATGCTGCATATGCAGTGTATGTGTTGGATTATCGTATTCGTGATTGAAGTGATAAATAATGCGCATCGAGAGCACTCTATGCATTTTTACTGTTCACTTCGAACATCAAAGCAGAAAACTAACAAATAATTTATCTGAAATTCCATTGCAATTGTTAGTATCGGTTTTTGCTGAACTTTGAAATATAAATAACTTAATTTTCTCCCATTTTTTTTTGCGTGCATGTTTCTGGATGGCCTTTAGTTGACCGACTGCTTCATATGATCATGTTCCACCAGAAACATCATTCCGAATTTATTTAGATCAAATTGAAATTAAAATTGAATTGTACAATTCTTGTTCAGTCTTGTGTCCAAATTGAGAGACCCCGAAAGTTCAATGGAAGCCGGCAGCGACACTATAAATATCTTTGGCTTGCTTTCGAACATCAAAAACTGAACTCCATATTTGAAATCATGATGCATTTTTCTATTGAAAATAACAAATGAGTTTTATCTCTTTGTATCGCCCACTCTCAATTTACAAACGGAAAGAAAATATTTAGAAACAGATGTGAGATCTTTGTGACCCAAAGTATTATGTTTAAATTTAATTTTTTTTTACTTCTCTCTCTCTCTCCATTGTTCATGTTGGTTAAATTACATGATTATTTCCATCGAAAATGATTTTTCTTTGTCATTCATGTTACTGTATTTGGATTTTTCTACTGTAACATGTAACATTGGATAATGGATCCTTTGGGAATGTCTTTTTATATTCAAAATGTATTTAACACACAAATTGGCAATGTTTCATTCATATTGGTCCAAAACAGAAAGTAACAACCGTCTCTGAGGCCAATCAACCAGACAATCAAATGTAAGTACAATCGATAAGTACATATTCTATTCACATGGCAACAGACAACTGTTTGATTTATGTCAGCAACTTTTTCGTTGGAATCTCATACAAATCTTAGCAGACTTTCGTTAAATGTGATGAAGTGAGTAGTCTATAGCAACAGTGTATTTAATCCAGACCCCAGATAAACTTCATACAAGTATAGACCGATATTGAACATTTCATACGAATCGTCAAAATCTCTTTTTCCCCATATGACTTCCACAATATGTTAGCATGGCAATATGTAATAGCAAATAATGAGTTTTCGACGCCTATGTCGATTTACCATTCCATAATCATAATAATGATATATAATTAAAGGTAAATTTATCATTTTATCGTATCATGGGTATTCGACACAAAAAAATCCATGCTTGTTATGTAAGTAGCTACTTAGGTACATATTTCTAGAATTCATAAGCATAAATTAGATGGTCATTTTTTATGTTTACACTCATAATGTTCATTAAAACAAACATTCATAAATTTATTTATTAAGACTAGACCAGCACGAGCAATATGAACTAAAAGACAACATGATGGTATCGTTCAATGTTCAATTCCAATTAGATTTAGCCGAAACGCCACAAATATGTATTTGGTGAACAGTAAACGGTGGATGATTTCCAAATGAAATATCCAAGTCAATTCAATTTACTATGATTGTAATGGATAATGGATTCAATGGTGCTAAAGCCAAACTAATCAAATTCCTTTGCAAGGCCATTGAATTCATAACAATATTCCACACGCATTTTGGATTGAAGTTATTGCGTGTTTATTTACAATTACTAATTATTACCAATGCATAAATAATAATAGTCCCCATAGTCCTGTTTGGATGAATAATAATGCTAATGGATCACAATCGATGACCGTAGGCTCCAGTGGCCGACAATCCAACCATAAAGCAGAAGAAATTTATTGAAATTCTATTTGTTTGACAGTTCAATCGATTTCAAAAGAAGTTTTTTTTTCGTCGAAAATGTGATTCGAATTGATTTCTTATGTTTGATCTGAATGGTCCGGGTTGTTTGTGATCAGAGCAGGAGAACCATTTGGCAAACGTTTGTAGTTTGTTATCGGATTAAATGTAGTGACAAATTGGATTTTGATCTTTATGGAAATTAATCAGATATAAAAAATCATTGAAGATTTGTTACTGTTGCCAATATGTTTTGCAAATAATCTACAGCTTTAGCATGGGATTATCAATATGGATTGTTGTTAAAATGTGCTTAATAATACGCACCAATAACGATAAATCTAACAAAAAATATACCTAAACTGTGCGAATTTCTCTTGGGTCAACTGAATGCTAATGGGCCTTCAGACTAAAACAGTTTTTTTCTTTTTGAAGCATTAAACTTTGAAAAAGTTAAAAAAACAATTTTCAATCATAAAAATTCAATTGAAATTTATGGGAGTATAGGAAATGGGCCAAATCTCACTGGAATAAAACTTTTCTTCCTGTCTCTAACTCCAAAATAGCAAAACATTTTGTCTTTTGCCTTTTGATGATTCGGATATGTTTTTATCCGAGAAAAATTTCGAAACATTTTCAAGAATCAACTGAAGCAATAAATGGAAAGATGTATGATTGCCCTATATACCCAACAGGGCCACAAAATATTTGCGCCGTTTCATTTCCAAGACATCAAAGTGAACTGTGAAAACCGAAATACATTCTTATCATTTTCTCACGCATTTACACAACAAATATTTGTGTGGTTATTCGCAATGTGCTCAATGATTCAGTATTGTGATGTGACGATCCAATTTTCCATTTTGCACACGGCACACGAAAGTGCGATGATAATGTTTTCTTAACACACATTCTATTCACAAAGAAAAAGTGTGTCAGGCCAGATTTCATTCTCAACATCTGAATATAGGATATAATATTTACTGGCTCAAAAGCCTATTCACTGAAGCAATAAGCGCGTACACGAACATTCGGTACGAAGGTTATATTTGGCGTCATCATGACAAAATTGAAATTGAATGAGAGAAATTATTTGACATTTTCAATTAACTATCATCACCTGCCATTTTTTCTTTATTTTTTCTTTGTTCAGCTCCCAATTTATATGATCAATAAACTACAATATTCGATAGAAACAATGCACCATTCAGCCGGTAAATGGGAAATCACGCAATTAATTTAAACGATTCTCTTTTTTGCTGCTTCGCCTTTGTCTCAGACTTTGATTCTTTATGATTGAATAGAAAATATATACAAACCGGCACACGATCATTAGCATGGTAAAAACAGCACCTTAACACATGATGCGCATATCATTCGATTTGAAAACTTGCCAAGAATATTTATTATGTATGTTGTACGTTGTATGTGTCGTTGGTAAGAAATTATTTTCCTCTTGAATGTTCTTTCACTTCATTAAAGCAAAAAATCAAAAAATCATCAAAAATGGGAAGAAAAATGTATGATATGGATGGAATGGTTAAAGAAAGAGAGGGAGAGAGGGAGAGAGAGAGAGAGAGAATTTCGGGATATGTGAACAAAATTATGACCACCAGCGAACAAACAATGGCATATGAAACACGAATATCAGCATTCAGCGGTTGTAGAAAAGAATTTTGTGTACGTGAGTTCATCTGATTTATGTTCGTTTCACATGATAATGATTCCGAAAAAGTGCTGCACACTGATTTCATGCACACACACAAAAAAAAAACAGAATAAGAGAAAAGACGACTTTTATTCATTCCTAACTAGCATGTTTTGAATGCTTTTTAGAGATTTTGAAACTGTTTATTTCGTATACACAAATATATCCATAAAAACAGATTTCACATATGAAAATCATATACATGAACGCAAAGGCGATGTGAGCACACCGAACAAAACAATACGACATTAAATGGAACATGTTTTAGTTGTGCTCACGTGTTAAATTTTTTTCATTCGTTTTCTCATTTTGTATCATCAGCTTTGAAACTGAGCTGAATATGTGGGTTTCCCCACAAAGCTTGTAATTTATGTACTCTCTCCAATTCAGAATCATGTTTTCTGCCCTAAATTCGGCGAATTTGAAAAATGCATGGATTTTCGCATGGACTTCATCATTCTTTGAAACGCGTCGAGCACAACATTCCATTTTCTTTTTTTTTTCACAGAATCTACCATTC
>GL501639.1:148369-182908 GCA_000149185.1 Mayetiola destructor
CTGTCGATGAAAATAAGCTGCTTTCAAATTGGAATTTTATGGCCATAAGTTGAATTTAATCTTAAATCAAATGAAATTAGGCGCCAAAGCAGAGAGAAAATAAAAAAATTCAATAATGAATAAATAACGAATGAAAATGATGCCTCTAATTAAAATGACATAAAAATGTCAGGAGTGGTTCATGAATGAAAAATTCTTGGAGAAGTTTCGATGCTTTTCTGCAACAATGTTCTCGAAAATGTTACTTCAGCATCTATTTTCATCGTTCTTCATGTCATCTCACAGAAGTCGAATTATTTTTTATTAAACGTGGAAAGAGTTTTGCTTGCCAATTGGATTTTTGTGCCTGCATTTTGATGTGTATATGTTGAGATGTCATAAAACGAATTTCCTTCAGTTGTGAGTAGTACAAAAAAACAGGGATCGCCGTCACGGAAAATATGACATGAATATCGACAGCACCGACCACCAAATAAAGATGGAAAACATGAACCATCAGGTAGACGAATGGATGAAATTTCATTAGGAATATCTGCAAAGTAAAATTTTTTTATGTAGAACAGACTTCACCTATTGTCGCATGACATGCCAAAGTCAACGTACTTCGTCTCTCTCTCTCTGTCTCTCTCCCTCGGAATGGGAAAATGTAAAAAAAATCACGATTCAGTGTGTGCTTCAAGCAAATCAAGGAAACATTTTAGTTTAGATGAATGAAAAAAAAACCAAACTGAAAACGATTGCATAAAATGAATCTCTGGGTTCAGATGATATCTGGCGTCTGTATTTGTGGAATTTCGAATCTCACCAACCAACAAAAACGAATTGTAAAAAGGTTCACAGTTCACACGTCGATACGAATTGAACCGCATCACATCACATACATATTGAATCATCGGATCGAAAAAAAAATGTGACAAAATAAAATCAAACAAACGGAAAAGAATATCGTTCGTTTGCTCATATGATGATGATGAAATATAGAAGCTTTTTTTCATATCAAACTGAATTTGCTTTCAATACTTTTTGTTATTATTATCGTTGTTTTTGTCGACGTTGAGTTGGTGGCAATGTATTTGTTTTTTTTAATGCTCTTCCCCCACGGAAATGCACAACCCACAATTTCGGGAAGGTGGAATTATTTAATTTAATTTCCGCTTTTTTTTACAAACGATTTTTTATAATGTCAAATTGCAGAGGGGGCGAACATTGTTCGCCTAATTGGTATATTCTCCCTTTGCCATCCAATTTATATGTCAGTTTGTGTATTTTTTGTCATTTTCATTTGAAGTTTAAATCAATGCGATTGTTTTTCATCAAAATAATGTTAATAATGTTACAGTCATGTGATACAGAAAACACACAAAACGTTGATTTGTTATTTTAGTCGAGGCGAATCAGAAACCTCAAATCGAAAATAAACAATAAAGTAATCAAATTTTGTGAAAGCTTGCTGCTGTTCGCTTCGCATGGCTGTAGGTCGCGTGGCTCTGGGTTATATTTCGATCCGAATAAATTTTGTTGATTGCTTTTCGCGAGTAAAAAGTACGAACTGGCTCATTCGTAACATCATATCAGAAGATGATTCACTTAAATAAATAATACAAATAGGAATATTTTGAGGAAATTGAAATTCATTGCTTTTACTTGGGATCAAAAAGCTTTGACTGAAAAAATTTGATTTAAAGCTAGAAGCAGTGTACAATGTACGCACTTTTTGTCCATCATTATTCAGTCAAAAATCACCATTCCCCGAGAATGACAAATTGAAATTTTCTCGAGATTAATCTGAACGAATTATATGGAGTTTTTCGCCATTGGGCGTGTGCCTTGGTTCAAAAGTACATATGTATTATCGTAATCGTTAAAGTATTTTGGGGTGAATGTGGAAATGACACATCAGCACGAACTTTGATTAAGCTCATTTGTTAATTCATTATAATTCTAAACACATGAAGAAACACATATACATAAAACATGTATCCGATTGACGATGAACAGCGTAATTGGGATTTTTAAAATAACAAATCGCATTAATCCGTTCGATACTCAAGTAATAGGTAAATTAACATTAAAAAACATGTAAATATCAATTTCTTATCCATTGGCAGTTGTTTAGGGTTAATCCAATCGAGGCAATATGCCCAAAGCACAAAACACAAATTGATAAACATATAAACACATTGATAATAATCAATAATATTACAACAGCAACAAAAAACGAGATTCACAACATCATCAACAAAAACTTTAGAGACATTTCTTTGCATCGATAACAAAAGGTAAAAACCGCATACTAAAGAACGAAACCCATGAAAATACCAGACAAGCCTTTTTTTCAAGCTTTTCAAACAATTTGCTATTGTTATCGTTATTCCTTGTATCGGTTCAATCAGGCCATTGTGTTGGTATTTTTTCTGTTTTGTTTTATCTTTCTCAATAATTGGTTTGTTATATGGAGGGGGGGTTTTTTTTTTGTGTGTACTTACATCAAACGAGATGCATCACGTTGTTGAACCTCATTGTTTCGCTCCAAAACGTTTAAAATATATTGTCGTTCATGATCCGATATGCGATCTAATACCTGTTGTGTATGCATTAAGTCCGGTCCATTTATTGAATTTGTGTATGCATCAGACGACGGATTTGCTAAATTGCTCGTTTCGCTTGTGTATCCGGTTGACGAGGCATCGATTAAATGCCGTATGTTTGATGTATGACTGGGTGTAGGCGGTAATCGAGCTCGTCCGCCAGGCATTTTTCTGGTAGAAAAAAAAGAAAGAAAAAAAAACAAACAAAATCAACAATAGATGAAACCATTTTAACATATTTTGATTTTTGGGTCAATGTACAATATATTTAGAGGGAAAGGAAGAGCTTTCGTTCGGTTTCACGTTTCAGTGTTTTTTTGTATTTTTTTCTGTAAAAGTTTTTAAATCTGGATGAAGTTCGCTTATTTAATATTTAATTTTCCGGTCATTATCCTGTATCACAATGAAGGGATTCATACGAACGTCAGCATTTTGTAGACTTATGTCAGATTTAATCAGCTCTAGACTGACGAGACCAAAGTCTTTTATAACAATTGCGAGTCAAAATAATAGAAAATTGCTGGTTGCTGGCAGCAGTTGGCATTAGAGTCGGTTCAATTGAACACACTTAATTTCAGTTGTTTGTATGATTTATGTCACTCAAACGGTAGATCTTCTAGCAACTTCAGTAAGCAAGCCCATATTTTCAAATAGAAAGTTTTATGAGCACATCCAATTTTACATATCGATAGATCTACTTTTAATGAATAGCTTACTGACTTTCTAATTTGCTTCTATTCGAAATCGTCTCTTAAAACGCACACAGGAGATTTTTATCAAAATATTTAATCCAAAAAAGAGTTTCGAAACACGTTAATTTCTTTCATTTGCTTTTAGTGTTGAATGCGTGATACACAATTAAAATGTTGATGAAAGTGAATGAGCCTCTATGGTCGCATAAATTCAATAAATTTAATGTGCTCGTGAACGTTCCTTTTTTTCTTTCCTTATTTCCTTTTCTCATTTCTGAATCCAAAAAGAATAATGACGGTGAACAAAAATTTTCGAATATTTTGTATTTTTGTAAATTTCTTTAGCAAAATATTTGTGGGAAAAATGTTACTTTAATTCAGGTTCACAAAACACTTTACACGTTCAAGCTTCAGCCATCGGGCCTTAAACTCAGCAGACCCTTATATTTTTTTAGTCAAGTTTGCATGTTTCATGCCTATTTGGATAGGCACACAAATATTCTCTATTTTTATCAAATGTAAAGCTGTCCATTTTGCTTTTATCCAATTTTTCTTGTTTTTGTTAAAAAAAAAAACTTTTCTTGACCATTTGAAAAATGATTCATTTTCAAGTTCTCTCACTTTCAGATAATTTTCCTTTTATTTTCTTGTTCGAGGCTCATTTTTGCGTTTAAATAATTATTTATGATTCAAAACGTAAGATAATCAACGGATACGATAAAAAGAAAAGAAAATAAATTAAATTTCGAAAGCATAGAATGGAATGGGATGATATGGTACCGAACGATAATAATAATACACGATATAAGAGCAAACACCAAAATTATATGATTTCGATGTAAATGAGATGATAATGGTAAGTTGCGTCCATTTCTTTCGCATTTCCGAATCGCGAATGAAACAAAAAAAAAAAAATTGAAGGTTAAAATTACTAGACGCTTTTTTTCAGAGCATTCAACATGAAACGTAATTTACATTTTCATCGTTATAATCAAAGTCGGTGGAGGAGGGTAGGGGATGAAGCATTGTGAATTAACCGTTAGGTGTAATAGTAAAATGTAGTTTTAATGTCGAATAAAAAAGTAGCTTTGGGCCCTATTTCAGCCATTCGGGAATCGAAATACACATTATGCGTATTATATGGATCACAATGGACATTTATATACAAAATAATGAATTCGATGTTGGTAACGTCATTTAATCCGAAATTCAAATTCATTGTTTTACGAATTTCGACTCTGAACGGAAACAATTTTAAAAGCATACTTATGTACATGTATTTGTATTATGTATACAGTGTATACGTTAAATGTGAAAAACGATATTGTTCAAAGTCAAAATGACGCCGGGCCCCTGCTGAAACAAACGACCAGATGAATTCGTTGAAATCACTAATTCGGATCGATTTTTCGTTAAGTTTTTTTTTTTCTAGAAAAATTTTAGCTCTGAAATCCGATCGAAATTCTACGAAAATGATTTATATTTCGATGGATCTCATTTCGATTAATTGTTTAGCATCCTGGGGTTTCACTCAAAAATAGTACAATTATTTGATTGGGAATTTCATCGGAATCGAAAATAATATTGAGTTTCATGCGAAATATTCACCTATCATCCACGTCCATTGTATCTCTCTCTCTCTGAATCATGAGATCTATTTTGCGCAATAAATTTTGTTGATTGTTGGATTTCTACCTATTTCTATTGCAGAAAGGATTTACCAAAGCAATTTGCAAAATAGTGAAGTGATTACATTAGCATTTTCAAAATCAAACAAACGACCAAACATTTGCAAATTGATCGATGCTCAATGGCCGACATCAAATCGAAACCGAAAATACATCCCATTCATTGAATTCCATTTTATTTGGCAAACAATTGAATGTAATGGATTTCAATCTCAGCAATGGCTTTAGTGGGATTTTAACACTTGCAACGATTTCATTGAAATTCAATTCGATCAAATAATCAATAATATTACAACAGCAACAAAAAACGAGATTCACAACATCATCAACAAAAACTTTAGAGACATTTCTTTGCATCGATAACAAAAGGTAAAAACCGCATACTAAAGAACGAAACCCATGAAAATACCAGACAAGCCTTTTTTTCAAGCTTTTCAAACAATTTGCTATTGTTATCGTTATTCCTTGTATCGGTTCAATCAGGCCATTGTGTTGGTATTTTTTCTGTTTTGTTTTATCTTTCTCAATAATTGGTTTGTTATATGGAGGGGGGTTTTTTTTTTGTGTACTTACATCAAACGAGATGCATCACGTTGTTGAACCTCATTGTTTCGCTCCAAAACGTTTAAAATATATTGTCGTTCATGATCCGATATGCGATCTAATACCTGTTGTGTATGCATTAAGTCCGGTCCATTTATTGAATTTGTGTATGCATCAGACGACGGATTTGCTAAATTGCTCGTTTCGCTTGTGTATCCGGTTGACGAGGCATCGATTAAATGCCGTATGTTTGATGTATGACTGGGTGTAGGCGGTAATCGAGCTCGTCCGCCAGGCATTTTTCTGGTGAAAAAAAAGAAGAAAAAAAAACAAACAAAATCAACAATAGATGAAACCATTTTAACATATTTTGATTTTTGGGTCAATGTACAATATATTTAGAGGGAAAGGAAGAGCTTTCGTTCGGTTTCACGTTTCAGTGTTTTTTTTGTATTTTTTTCTGTAAAAGTTTTTAAATCTGGATGAAGTTCGCTTATTTAATATTTAATTTTCCGGTCATTATCCTGTATCACAATGAAGGGATTCATACGAACGTCAGCATTTTGTAGACTTATGTCAGATTTAATCAGCTCTAGACTGACGAGACCAAAGTCTTTTATAACAATTGCGAGTCAAAATAATAGAAAATTGCTGGTTGCTGGCAGCAGTTGGCATTAGAGTCGGTTCAATTGAACACACTTAATTTCAGTTGTTTGTATGATTTATGTCACTCAAACGGTAGATCTTCTAGCAACTTCAGTAAGCCCATATTTTCAAATAGAAAGTTTTATGAGCACATCCAATTTTACATATCGATAGATCTACTTTTAATGAATAGCTTACTGACTTTCTAATTTGCTTCTATTCGAAATCGTCTCTTAAAACGCACACAGGAGATTTTTATCAAAATATTTAATCCAAAAAAGAGTTTCGAAACACGTTAATTTCTTTCATTTGCTTTTAGTGTTGAATGCGTGATACACAATTAAAATGTTGATGAAAGTGAATGAGCCTCTATGGTCGCATAAATTCAATAAATTTAATGTGCTCGTGAACGTTCCTTTTTTTCTTTCCTTATTTCCTTTTCTCATTTCTGAATCCAAAAAGAATAATGACGGTGAACAAAAATTTTCGAATATTTTGTATTTTTGTAAATTTCTTTAGCAAAATATTTGTGGGAAAAATGTTACTTTAATTCAGGTTCACAAAACACTTTACACGTTCAAGCTTCAGCCATCGGGCCTTAAACTCAGCAGACCCTTATATTTTTTTAGTCAAGTTTGCATGTTTCATGCCTATTTGGATAGGCACACAAATATTCTCTATTTTTATCAAATGTAAAGCTGTCCATTTTGCTTTTATCCAATTTTTCTTGTTTTTGTTAAAAAAAAAACTTTTCTTGACCATTTGAAAAATGATTCATTTTCAAGTTCTCTCACTTTCAGATAATTTTCCTTTTATTTTCTTGTTCGAGGCTCATTTTTGCGTTTAAATAATTATTTATGATTCAAAACGTAAGATAATCAACGGATACGATAAAAAGAAAAGAAAATAAATTAAATTTCGAAAGCATAGAATGGAATGGGATGATATGGTACCGAACGATAATAATAATACACGATATAAGAGCAAACACCAAAATTATATGATTTCGATGTAAATGAGATGATAATGGTAAGTTGCGTCCATTTCTTTCGCATTTCCGAATCGCGAATGAACAAAAAAAAAAATTGAAGGTTAAAATTACTAGACGCTTTTTTTCAGAGCATTCAACATGAAACGTAATTTACATTTTCATCGTTATAATCAAAGTCGGTGGAGGAGGGTAGGGGATGAAGCATTGTGAATTAACCGTTAGGTGTAATAGTAAAATGTAGTTTTAATGTCGAATAAAAAAGTAGCTTTGGGCCCTATTTCAGCCATTCGGGAATCGAAATACACATTATGCGTATTATATGGATCACAATGGACATTTATATACAAAATAATGAATTCGATGTTGGTAACGTCATTTAATCCGAAATTCAAATTCATTGTTTTACGAATTTCGACTCTGAACGGAAACAATTTTAAAAGCATACTTATGTACATGTATTTGTATTATGTATACAGTGTATACGTTAAATGTGAAAAACGATATTGTTCAAAGTCAAAATGACGCCGGGCCCCTGCTGAAACAAACGACCAGATGAATTCGTTGAAATCACTAATTCGGATCGATTTTTCGTTAAGTTTTTTTTTTTCTAGAAAAATTTTAGCTCTGAAATCCGATCGAAATTCTACGAAAATGATTTATATTTCGATGGATCTCATTTCGATTAATTGTTTAGCATCCTGGGGTTTCACTCAAAAATAGTACAATTATTTGATTGGGAATTTCATCGGAATCGAAAATAATATTGAGTTTCATGCGAAATATTCACCTATCATCCACGTCCATTGTATCTCTCTCTCTCTGAATCATGAGATCTATTTTGCGCAATAAATTTTGTTGATTGTTGGATTTCTACCTATTTCTATTGCAGAAAGGATTTACCAAAGCAATTTGCAAAATAGTGAAGTGATTACATTAGCATTTTCAAAATCAAACAAACGACCAAACATTTGCAAATTGATCGATGCTCAATGGCCGACATCAAATCGAAACCGAAAATACATCCCATTCATTGAATTCCATTTTATTTGGCAAACAATTGAATGTAATGGATTTCAATCTCAGCAATGGCTTTAGTGGGATTTTAACACTTGCAACGATTTCATTGAAATTCAATTCGATCAAATATTATTATTATTATTATTGTCTGTCACCCGATTTCGAATTAATTATGTGAAAATCATTTGGAAAAATCAAATTAAAGCTCCAAATATTCCATGAAAATATTCAATCGAAATGCAACGGCATGGTGTGTTCAGTTACAGTATGCAGGCATCCGATCTCTAAATGCATCCGAACAAATGGACCGAATAATATTCGTTTGATGCGTTTATTACGCATTATTCACTTTATGAGAATTCATATGCAGCAAAAGCATTTCATTCCTATGATGACTCAACTGACAAGCTAACCAATATTTACTAGAAGGAGGCGTTCGGGGAAAACTGCTTCCACAGATATTACAAATTCAGTAAATGTTTTTGATGGCAAAAAGCACAAAAGAATACACAACAGCATTCATCCAAGTGGATAAGTGCTATGAAAATTAAAAATGAGCAGCAAACACATCGCAGTAAGCAATAAGCGATGAGCACAAAAAGTGGTTCCACTCATTGTTCGGGCAACAACCGAATAATGATTAACTGAATAGCAGGCAACAGACAGACGCGGTAAGAAATGATGATTTGCATTTAAAAACCATTCGAGAAAATTCTTAACATCGTTCTTATTCATATTCTAATGATGTTTTCACCAATTCATTTCACATCAAACGGAAAATTACTACATTCAAAAGGAAATGCTCCTCTCATTTATCCAGCAAATTGAATTTTGTGTTTGTGTCTATTGTTTTTCATTTTTGAATAGATCTCGTTGTTTGTTATTTTTTTTTGTTCATAGAAGCTGCATGAAATTTCATTAAAATATCAAAATAACATGGAAACAGAAAGGAAGGGCGGAATAGAGGAAATGAATATCATAATGTTATGATGAATATTTCCATTTACTTGACGAACAAACCACGGATTATGAATATGCTATTCAATTCTAATAGTAAACAATACAAATTTCCAATTTAAAAAGCTTCACAGAAAACACTGAACACTGAACCCATTGCATTGAACAACATTTTTCAAAAGCAGGAGAACAGAAGAAGAAAAGAGAGGGGAAAGTCTCGAATCAGGTTAAGAGCATCCGGTTCCCATTAACTATTTCATTCGAATTTTTATATTCATGATTGTGAATTTTTATTGGTGATTTTATTTATATGTTTCGTTACCAACGAAGTTAAGCTGAATTTTGTTGCGCACGGTAATGGAAATTACTAATTTTCGTGCATAATAACGATTGCAAACCATCAACACAGTTAATGTAACATGTTATACTTAAGCTCAAAGCTTGGATCTCAGTTTGAATCTCGTAGCTAAATGTTAACGAATAAACATACATTGTATGAATATGTAGCGGCGACGGAGTCGAAGTGCCAGGAGATGGTAATGAGAATTGGTAATATAAATAGGAGCCATGTATGGTATGTGCCAATATGCCATGCATGTGGTGTTCGACTATGAAATCTTTTTAGATAAATTAAAACTAACAAAATCCATCATGAATATCATGATGATGATGATGGAGTGCGGATCAAATGCAAAAAAAACAACAATTTAATCACAACGATACAAAATATAATGTATGATAATTTGTAACAAGCATTTTACCATTTTTGAATGAAAAAACATTGAGCGAAATTGAAATGAATCACTCATGCATGTACAATACACATGTAGGGATTTTAAATTTCGAAGGATTTCACAATCACATTCGTTGCAGTTGGTTTTCTATGAGGACATTGTTGTCACGTTTACGGTTCATGATTTTCATTTAAATGTCGAGCAAGAGCTCTTTGGATGATTTGAATTTTTTGGAATGTGCAATCCATTCGGAATTTCCAGTACAGTTGTTAGCTTAATATCGCATTTTGTAGGTGCATTTATATCTTAATTCACCTTGAACATTTAATATTGAGCACATGAATTGTTAACGCTTAACATAGAGCGTCTATAAATCAAAATCCTTTGATTATTATCTTGATTATTATGAAGAATAAGAAAAAATATTCTTGAAAAAAAAAATCCCCGAGCATTTCATTTTTTTGTTCTTATTTGAATATCAAGTTTATGACTCGCTATCCATTTGAAGCTTGTTGTTTGAGTTCGATGGAAAAACCTCCGTAAATCTCATTTAATCACCTGGTAGCTATGAAAATGAAAGGTTTTAAGTGTTTTTAGTTTGAATTGCTTTTTGAACGATTTACCGTGATTCATCCGAACGAGAACTGAACTTTCGAAGGTCTTGTTCTCATTTTCCGAAGTAACTGAGTGAACTTCCTTCCAATCCCGCCCTGGCGAGAATTTTAAGATTAAAATTACATTCGAATGTTGTTATTCTTTAATCGAACCGGAATCGTTTGATTTCCAACTGATGACCATGACACTTCTACACAGAAAGTTTAACCTGTAGCATAGCATGTTCGTCATGGGGCATAGCATTCATTTTTAGATGTTTAACACTGCGCATTTAAAGTTTGACACAATAATTCAAATATTTGAACTTCGGGTGTTTTGGTAGTCAGTGTGGCACATCAAAATGCATGAATATATTCATGAGCTTTGAGTGTTCGTTGAAAAAGGGCTCGTTTAAGATTTAAAACTTTCGAAACGGCATCACAAACAACAAAATGATAAAAGATCCAATCGAAAATTGAATAATAATTTTAAAATATTCGAATGTTTATTATTATCATTCGACGTAACATCCAACATGAACGATAAATGTGGTTTTGTTTTTGAAAAATGAATCCAATCAACAAATATGATTACAAAAAAAAACGGGAATCAACGCTTCATCGATTCTTGTTCTCCTGCATTCAGTCAGGAATGTTTCTGCTGCTGTAACGGTATGACGTCAAAAGCCAGAAGCCAGAAACCATAACGTTGAATTATTAAGTTTAACAGAATGTTTTATTTCTTAACTTTTTACTTTAATAAAAATGTGAAACTGTCTCATGAGGTTTGTCTGATCTAGATATTATATTTGCGGATAACGGAGTTTTATTTATTTATTTATTTATTTATCTTCCTTCTATTTCTCCTTACTTCTTACTGTTGCTTCAAATATTGAACGTACTTGCATTACGTTCGATTTTTTAACGAAAAGAACAATTTTTCGGTTTAATATTATTATTGAAGGAGAAAATGAACTGTGAATGTGTTGTGCATTCGTATGATTTCGAATGGAATTGAGGTTACAGAACGAATAATAATTTCTATAATAATCAAGAATCGTGCAAATTTCCAAAGCAAAAAATAAATCCTATGATAATAATAAAACGAAACAATGGTTGACCATGTGAAAGTTTTTCTTTAAAGACGTTTTTACGTTTTTTTTTGCTCATCGTAAAATCGTTTGACCTAGGCTTTTTAAATTCAATAACAAACATATAGATCCTACTACTACCGCATCACATCTCTGTACATTTAAAAATTTCCATTTAATGAAATTGTTTTTTGTATTCATGCATCAATGTCAAATCAGTATTACTATTAAGAACGTACTTGATGACGGATGGTGGATTGTTGATTAGAAGGCGGATTAGTTTAGTGAGATGATATGAACAGGGAAATCGAGATTGGTTTGTCATTGTTCGAGTTTTTTTTTTGTTTAATTAAATTCGATTGATTGTTGTGGACGAGAACAAAAAAAAAATAAGACGATCATGCGTATAAGAAAATTCTTATTGACAACAATCAATCTAACGACCGCTGAAAATCAAGTGCCCTAGCATAGCTTACAGTTCCATTAATCAGACGTTTGTTCTTCAATCTTATAAGTTATGGTGTAACGGTTCATTCAATCAAAACGATATCAAACAAAACCGAAAATGAAAATGAAGCATTCAATAGAAATGGGCGAGTAAATGTGTATGATCAATGGTCATTGGTCATAACATCCAAATTAAAGACACAGAATAAAAACAATAATAATATAATTAATATAAATTCCAAAACATCGTTAAAATATTGTTTTTCGATTTTCTGGTACAATCAGGTACAATGTTTTGAGTTTCAATACATGTAATGCACGCACGAAAGAATTTGATGTTTGGTATCATGAAGTTCGTACTGATGTTGCCATTCCGACAAAAATTGTTTACTTTTTCAGAAGAGAATGTTCTTGTATTGAACATTTGGCATTTGGACGAAGTTCGGATGGAACTGAAATTGAATGAATATTGAACATCGAACATCGAATACCATGTACCTGATTTAATCAATGTTTCTGGGTTAGCTGTTAGCTTCGATTGGTGGTAAAAATAATTTTGATGATAAAATTACACAATTTAATTATGGTACAGTTATTGAATGAGCTTACATTCGTTGAATATGGTCTCGGGTCTCGGGGTCTAGGGTCTCATTCATTGAACTGTTGTCTATTTGTTCCGTATTCGTTTTACAGATACTTTGAACATCAAATATGTGCATTGGCTACATTGATAGACACACATTGCTTCGCATCACATATCGACCTAGAAAACCAAACTCATTTACCTATTATTTTTCTATTCAATATTAAGTTTTGTTTTTTCTTTCCAATTTTCAATTTCATTTTCTTCTTCGTAAATCATTTATGTTTGAACAACGATTAATAATAAATAATGAATTAAGTTGACCAATGGCTGCTTGTCGGATGTGTGTATGTGAAATTTTCTTAATGAAAGACCATTGTTGATATAATTCTTTTTCATGATTGTGTGATGGATGCTCCAGCCTCTGAGCCCAAGCCGAACTAAAGTGCACGAATGAGTGGTTAGTTAGTGATGTATTAATTTGATTCTATCGCTTTCATATTGATTTTGTCTTCGGTATCGGACTTAATTCATTTTCTCTTTGCCGTGTTTCATCAACAGAAACATTGTTACGTAGTCTTTCTGCTTTCACTTTATTCGGCCTCGAAGTTTAATTAAAACCATTTGTGAAGCTTTTGCAATGTCAGTTTGTGAATACATTTTTAATCTCATTGTGGACCATGAACATCATGCCATTCTATATCAATACCTAACATACCTATATATAAATGATAATAATTATAATTCTATTATTTCTATTCCAAAGGGTGAATCGTCATTGTTGCAAATGTATTATTATTTTTTTCCATTTTTCGAAGCATAATTGTACAAATAATAATACAATTAAATGAGAGACTGAGTCCAAGGTAGAGCACATGCATGGCCTTGATTTAGTTTTTCTTTTTATTTCGATTTGTTTTCTATCATTCTTTTCCTTTTGTGCCCAGCATTAATTCCCAAAAACAACATAATGATTTAGAAGGGGGAAAAAAAATTGAAACATCATGCATCCATGATGATCAAATCATCATCACATACAGATGGAGGTGGATAGAAATTAATTTTTCAACTGAAACATGAAAGACCGGCCTTCATATGGAAAATAATGAAATGAATGAATATTTAGCCATAACATCATTTGCACTCTATTTCAATGGTGTTTCTGATAAAAGCTGTCATCACAGAATGTGAAAAGAATCTAACAAACTTCTCATTTGATACAACAATAAATTTGTTTGGCGAAAGTTTTTCTTATATCAGACAACTTCAACAAGGTCCATCGTTTGGTTTGATTTTTCTTGAACACATCATCATCTTGTGGATGGTGAAGGTAAACTGTGAACAAGTTGAATCGAATAATAAAATGGCCTATATCGCGACCGTCAACGTTTTTAGCGTAAATTCTATTTTGAAACAGCATTCATGAAATATTAAGCCATACAAATGAGAGAGTCCAAAGCACAAATGTGTGTTGAATTCTAAAAATAACGACCTCATTTGCACATACATTTGTGGTTATTCTAATAGATGCGCACAACAACAGCAAATCAAGGTAATTGAAAGAGGGTTGGATGTTGGTGATATTAAAACTGACAGACGCTTTGTCGCTATTTTTTCTATTTTCCATCCAAAGGGAATTGATGCATCAAATGAATAAAAGTTTTTGCACAAACAGAAAAAAAGTCAAATACACAACTTGTTTACTGTTTGGGTGTCAGATGACGCTATTAAAGATATCAGAATGCAAATTAAATTGCAAACCAAACCAAATGGTTTATGATTCGTTTTTTGTTGTTGTTTCATAGTTGTCGTTGTAGTTTTCCCGACAGCACCAGGCATCTGTGTGTGTCTGTTACTGTGAAAAGTTTTTATTTGTTCTCAAATCAAAATTTCAATCTTTAGCAACTGAGTTGGACGTTGGCCATTTATGAGACACAGCACCGGATGACAAAAAATTTTTTCTGATAGCTGCCAACTGCCAACTCGGTTGTCAACATGAATGGCAAGCGCAATGACACACTTATCACATCATTCGGAATTTCCCATTTTTAATACTTGTTGCGGAGGTGCTGAATATTTATTTGAGTTGTGCGAGCCAATTTTTGTGTGAGTGTTTCCATCTCTATTTCAAATTGGCTGTGATGGCTTTTGGTTGTTTTTCTATTAGTTATGAAAGCATTATACAATATATTTTATCTTCGCGTAAAGATTTTCGTTTGTTTTTTTTATCGAATTTTCTGTGATTTTTTTATTCTTTTCAATTTTCGAACAAAAACAAGCAATTGATTATCTGGATTTCATGTACAATTTGATGTGACGCAGAAATGGAATTTTTCCCATGCGTATACGTATATGTATTCACTGTATTCGAGTAATATTGATGATTGAAATATCTGCGTTTGCATAAATTCCGAATTACACATCCCGTAATCGATTCAATCCTTTGCAAACATGAGGCGCTTTAAAACCGTGATACATATATGTTTTATCAGATCCAATTGTTTTTAAATAAATATTTCAAAAGTGGAGATTTTGAGTGTGAAATGAACGTATTGCCCTGTCCGCATATTCTTTATTTACTTTTTCGTACTTTATCAAAGTGCAGATGAACATGAACCGATTGGTCCTGAGTAATATTGATATATGTTACTTTTGAGTGCAAATGCAGCATATTGATTTTCGATATTCATCATCCAATGTGCTTAATATGCTTCAAAGACATTCAGAATTCAGTAAATGTATGGTATCCGGATATGAAAGCTCATATGACCGTTGGCCGATTATTCGATTTATTTAATCGGATACGAAATACGACAATAATTAATTCCGGCCGAATGTTTGTTTGCCCAACGACCCATTGTGATGATAACCCGTTGCGAACAATATATGTGACTTCATTATTCTTTGGTAATTTTGGTCTTATGGCTGTGTTTTCAATTCGATCGTGCAATGAATGCACAAAAAAGACCACAAACGCTCTCTAAACAAGTTTTATTCCGGATTTTGAATGACATAATGTGTGCTTTCATGCGTTTCAACACAAAAATCTCATCAAATTCAATTATTCTTTATAAAGTTGCTGCTTAAACATCCAATAGTTCAGACTATCTTTTTGCCTCTCACTTTTCCACCGTCCAAATGAATTGATTTATCGAAAAAAATCGAATAAAAGATCGCATTTTCAATTTTCCCCCATTGAATCCAATTTTATTTATACATTGACCATGGAATGAATTCAATGTTGTATGTTCATGACGCACCAACGGAATAAGAACCTCTCATTTATCTCATTTCCATTTGGAATAAGTTTTTTAACACTTTCGTTTTTCTATGTTTTATTCAATTTAAAGAAGTTTTCCGATTCAACACTTGGTCTCAATTGTTTTTGAGTACACTTTTTGTGATGTTTCCGATTAGATCAAATTTCCTTTAGCTTCAAGTTAATATCCGTTATCCGTTCTGATTTTGCTTTTTCTTTGCTCTGGATATTTTAAAAGTTATTTCATTGAAATGCAAATCGATTTATATTGCGTAAATCGGAGCAAGAAATCAATCTGTTCAAAGGCGCCGATTCGCCATGATGAACGTACTTGAAAAAAAAAAATGTGAAACTCAAAAGGCAAATGGATTTAATAGTTTGTAAACATCTTTAGCTGTCCGAACATTCCTAAAAGTGAATGAATTATTTTATTTTGATTCAAATAGCGTGATGAGTTCTGCGCTGTGTCTTACCTTTGAGCAATCGAGATCGAGATCGAACAAATGGCTGGGCAAAAGCCCATCAAAAAGTATGATTCATCCCCAGTTTCCATTTTCCATTAAATTAAAAATGTTTTTTCAATGATAAAGACTGCCAATGGGCATCCTGCGATTTCATTAGTGAATTGTAAAGAGATTTAATTTCATATTGTCAACACATCAGCAAAGATGAAAAAACAAAACCCATTACATATTATTATTTTTCTGAAATTTATTGCGAATTTGTAGATGTTTTTTTTTCCTCGCATTCCGTTCCCGGTTTATAAATCCCATTGATATTGATATGGCTTCAACACACATGAAATGAATAATTTATCAATTTGTTGCGAAATTTTCCGCTTTTATACATATATTTACGGTATACTTTGATGATATGGAGCCATTACTCGCACTGAATTCCTGAAAAATGAAGCTACACATGCTGAATAAGACGCAGGTAACAAATGTCGCGAAAATTGGTGAACATGTTTATCGTTTCAAATGAATAATTTTTTTTACGGACGTATACACTCACAACACACTAAACATATCCGTAATAACGACGACGGTAACCAGGAGCTGATTGGATAAATGGGAAATTTTCATGGCATTTTGGATTTGCTTCGAGATTCCTTTGCAAAGGAAAGAACAAACATAAAGTATTACCTAATGCATGCATATTTGTGATATTATAATGGGACTATTTAACGACAAAGCAATTTAAATTGTGATGAAAATAAATGGCAAAACGCAACCAACAGTATTAACAAAATCTCCATGAAAGCACGCAACTTCCCGGAGAAAACGATTTTGAGCTGCGGCACAATAACAGGCAAAGGAATTTACTGAATAAACACTGTTCAGGAAAAGTAAATAAATATGAATGAAATATCTGTTTTTGTGTTTTTGAATTTCAGCATCATGGATCGCATATGATGCACTACTTATGGTTGGAAGAAAGGTGCGCCTTTCATTTAAATTCATCAACATTCCATGTGTTGGCAAGATTCACGCGAGCTTATTACTCGATTAAAACGCAACCAACAGTATTAACAAAATCTCCATGAAAGCACGCAACTTCCCGGAGAAAAACGATTTTGAGCTGCGGCACAATAACAGGCAAAGGAATTTACTGAATAAACACTGTTCAGGAAAAGTAAATAAATATGAATGAAATATCTGTTTTTGTGTTTTTGAATTTCAGCATCATGGATCGCATATGATGCACTACTTATGGTTGGAAGAAAGGTGCGCCTTTCATTTAAATTCATCAACATTCCATGTGTTGGCAAGATTCACGCGAGCTTATTACTCGATTAGATCAAAAACCGCATTTTTTTCTTTCTTTTTTTTTTTTAAATTTTTTTCTTTTTCATGTTGATGATTTCGGTTTCCTTTGAGTTTCGTTGCTACAAATAATATAAACGCTTCATTTTTCGTTTCTTTGTTCATGACACCGTTGGCAGGATCAACGAACAGAAGCATTTTCATTCACTCGATTCAATTACAGTGATTCAATTGATTCGTTTGTTGGCATAAGGGCCCTCCAGCCACACATTGTTCAGCTTTCAGTTTCTATTGAGTTTGAATATAAATGTAAACTGTTTCTGCATTCATTTTGTTTCGTACGCTTCCAAAAGCCAAAGTTTTGTTTTTGTTCATTAATGTTTTCGACAGGTTTATCATAAGAGTCGCCGAAAATAATGAAATTTCAAACAAACAACTACACAAACTGCTGGTAAAATAATTATTTATTTAAGACTTACGATAATAATAATGGAAAGCAAAAACAAAATCGAGATAAAGAAAAACGGCTCTTTGCTCTTCACTTACCCTTTCATAATGGCTTCGACTATGGACCCTGTTGAAATGGTTTTGCTTTCATGACAAAATACAATGATGCACTTGAATAAATATCCTTAAACTTGATTCCTTTGCGTTGTTTCACTCTGTCTGAGCTTTTACAAGTTCGATGGCATTCAGCAGAATCACAAACGTTTATTTAAATGAGTCATTGAGAAATTTTTCAAAAAAATGAATTAATATTTTTTTAAACAGTCAACGACACTAAATTCCATAGCTATATTTCAAACTTAGATTAATATTGAGCACATTGTCTCTGCACTGTCCACTGTGCACATTGAGGCTGTCATTTTGTGAGCAAAAAACATGAAAAATTATTTTTCTGCAAATGGTCAAAGTCATTATTTACTTTCTTTCATCATTATTATGCTAAAAACTCTCAATGTATTGTTTATTTATTGGGCTAAAGGATCATTTTTGATACAATCAAGTTCATCATCAACAATGAATTGCAATAAAAACCAAGAAAATCATATCATTTGAAGGATTTTGAAGGCTACGCCTCATTTATCCCGCAAATAATCCAAACAATGAAAACATAACGAAAAAAAGAAGAAGAAGAAGTAATAAAACGTTGAAACAGAGTAGCAATAAATAAATCAGTGATTGTGACCGAACATTAACTGGCAGACGAAAACAAACAAAAAGGATATTTATATATATTTTTCTTTTTGCAAAGTAACTCCGAGACATAAAGCCACGAGGACAAAAGGTTTCCGATGTGAAAATACTTTTTCAACAAAAAAAAAAACAAATGCAAAAGCAATAGAAGGGAAAAGAGATTAGGAAAGAAAGGAATTTAACAATATGTAACCAAATTGTTCGTAACATGTTTTTACGTTTGCCACATCCGAAACTGGATCGACGAACATAAAAAGTGAAAAACACACTTTGGACGGGAAAAAGATTCAATCGAAGATATAAAAGATGGAACACACTTTTTGCTATTTTTTTTGATTGCATTCGGCCCAAATGAGATGAGAAAATATCAAAAACACTATGTCATGAAAATTTACAAATGAAAAAGATCGACACAATCAATTGCGATCCCATCGAAACATTATAACAATAACAAGAACTGCAGGGATGAAAAAAATTCAAATTTTTCATCTTCGATTGGAAATTTACAAAAGAAGCGTAAGTCGTAAAATTGATTGATCGAATTGTTTCTTTTCACTCTTTTCTCAAATGCACGTAAAAAAATATATATTATCGCCGTTTTTTATCTCTGGAATCCTACTAGTTTATTAATTGTTTTATGGGCGTGCACCTTTAATTCAATTGACCGAAAAAAAACAACAAGAAAACAGTATAAATAAAAATTCAAAAAACGAATTGAAAAATTTCACAATTGAACAAATTATGATCTAACATGATAACAACAGAACAACCGAAATGATGTTCAATCACATTGAAAGTGATTCATGTACGTTTTGACTTGACGGCAGCAATTCGAATACTGTTTGGCTTTGCAGTTCCATTCCGTCCAAAGCGATAAAAACTTTATTCCTTCTGTTTGCGCTTCGTGCAGAAACATTCACGGTGTAAAGCTTCGAAGCAACGAACCAACCAACAAATCCATGTATTTAAATATTCATTCCATTCTCCATTTATATACGTTCAACTGGGTGCTTAATGCTTTTGAAATATAGTAAAGCATGTTTCAAAGCAAATCCTTCTTATGTACAGACAAAAAAGCGATGTGAAAATAAAGCAAGCAGAGAGAGAGAGAGAGAGAGAGAAAGACGCGTCGCAATCATCTTTCATGTCATCGTATGGTAAAAGGATGGTGTATGCAACAGTGTCGAATGTTGTTGACGAATATTATTTTGGTTGTTTTATCGAACATTTAGCTAAACATTGGGGATATGAGCAGAAATACAATCCATATGAGGACGTTTGTATTTGATTCGTATATGCAAGCTAGCAACCATCAGTAACCAGTGTCATCGATTGAAGGCAACAGTAGCAACATAATCGTAAATGGTTTTTGGAGTTTTTTGTTGAACCGTTACGTTTTTCCCAACTTTATTTTTTTTTTTGAATACATTCCTCTTTTGGCACTTAAACAGACGGAAGGGGCCCATCATCATTTGTATTGTGTATGCTTTATGCACAACCCTAACATTTCAATTGATTTATCGAACACAATCCCCGGGTATCTTGATGTTTATGATATCATAAACGGATTTCAGTTTAATGAACTCAAGCGAACGAAATTTCTCATTGAGTAATCATTAAATCATCGAATTTGTTCTACTTTTTATTCCAAAAAAGGGTTTCTCATGGATACCAAATCTTAATATTTGAAATTTTTCTTTGGCCGGACAAAAATAAAGCTATACACAAAATGCCTACTAAACTGCACGACTCAATGTTAGCACTATTTTATGAAAATGGTTTTGGAATCCATATTAATGTGAAATATTTCATCTAGATTGACCATAAAAGGCATGAACCCAATTCAAAATTGGAATTTCAACATCCATAACACATAATTTTAATATGTTCGATTAACATTCATATTTATGTACTATTTGAGAAATTTTAATACGAAAACCAAAGCGGTTTATATTCTTGTTCCTCTTTCTGATTTGTGTGGCCAAACTGAATTAGTGAACGTTTCAATGAACCGTTGAAATTCATATCAAAATAATCGTTAAACAAAATCACATATTTTCACCCTGACATTGAATTAGCTATTGCTGTGTTATATGTAAACAATTGGCCCGATGCTAGAGCATTGTTAGTTTTACGCTATCGCACATCGCAACCATCGATTGTAATTGAAATTTCCCTTCGGTTGAGCTTGAAACCATTTATTCCGAACTTGAATGCTTCTCTTTCCAATTGAAACGTTATTAAAAGCGTTGGCTGAGCACTCAGCACACTATTTTTATGTACATTTGTGTTGAATGGGCCTCTTACATGGGGAGCCGCGTGTGTGTGTGTGTGTGTGTGTGCTCGTGTGTATTTGTGCATAAATATTGGGTAGACATTGACATCTATTTAATCGAAACTCTGCATTTTGAGGCACGAGTAAGGAAACCAAATAGCAAAACCCTTTTGGCATAATGTCATACATTTTATTATTATTATCATCAGTATATCCTTTGCATCCTCCATATAACATAGTGCTCTACAATCGTCATGCCAGCAACAGTTCGCAGGTTGAATCATTTATTTACTATTTTATTATTATTATGAATTCGTATACATATTTGGATATGTATAATGTATACAACTGTTGAAGACCACAGAGTGCTTTTTGGTTCGCAAAATATTGCATTCTATTCATTTTCCATTTACTGGGGTTGCGGAACGGGGATTATGGATGGTGTCTTATGTATATAAGCCGTCAACATTTATATATTTCATATCAAAAAGGACAAACAAAAAAAAAATATTACAGATCCGTGCTCCAAGACATTTGCTTTAACGTAGAAAATATTTACTACAATTTACGATTTTTACGCTCTACTCGCTCATCGTCCTCATGTTCAGTGAACATTGTTCACGATGGATATAAAACAACAACAAAAAAAAGTGTGTCTGTTTTCTGTTGCGCATCCGAAAAACAAACGCTTTATCCTTACAACAAGTTGAATATGGTACATTGTACTACACACACACACACAGCAAATAGCATATAAGACATTTCATTCCCTATAACCATGAACTTCGCCAGTTACATGCATCGTTTGTTATTCGAATTCATTATTTTTTTCTTTCTCTTTTTACATTTGTTTTTTTTTTTTTGGTTTTTTGTGTGTGACACACACTGTTTGTGATGACGGTGTTGTTTTGATATTCAAAGGCGATACTTTGCTGTCATGTGTTGTACGTGATTCAATATTTTTAAATCCTCTTGAAAATATAAAATATATTATTACCATATGAATGCGATGCGCATTTGAATGGAAACAAATCAATTAATTATTTATTTATTTGTCGTTGTTTTGTATGCTGAATGCTGAACAAACGATTTACAATTTTTGAGAATGTGTCACACCTCCAACTGTTGCAAATGGAATTTATGACATGTTGCGTGTGACATGTGTCAAATAACTCACCAGCACTTACCAAGTACAAATTGTACATTACAATTGAAAAGTTGAGAGTAAAAGTGTCCAAAGTAATCTCACCTCCTGCTCCCACTCATATAACATTTCCATATGCGAGATAAGGAGCTGAGATAATTTTGGACACTTTTATTCTCAACCTTTCAATCAAAACCGCTCGTGCAAAGAGACGAGAAACAAACAAATCCAATTTGTTGCTTTGAACATTTTGAAATTTTATTGTGTCATTAAATAATTTTTCATTTTGTTTTTGTTTTTTATTTTATTTCATCGCAGGCAATTTTATAATACAGCGTTTTTTATTTCATTTGATGATTTTTCATTTTAATTTTATACAAATATCAATACTTTAGGCTTTCTGTGATTAGTTCACTCTATAAAGTTTACAAAAAGAAAATCATTATGAAAAATCAATTAAAATATTCGATCAATCATTGGGTGTTCCAGTGAATCGATTCAATTCACCAAACTCAACTTCATCCCGTCTTCTTTTTTAAACTTAAATGATATATTCAATTTGATATTTTCGTACGAGGATCACACGAACTACACAAAGGATCAATTAAAGCTGAGAAAAATTATTTCAGGAAATGTTTTAAATTCAGAGTCAGCGGTTCTGAAGAACGATCGATGTAAATTAACCATGGCATGGCACCTTTTTTTCTCTATTCACTTGAAGAGATAGGCGAAAGGAAGCTGATTCTATCGCCTCATCCGCGCACCAATTTTTTTGGAATCCAAAATCCGAACTTTTCGGATTTGCACCAAATTTCTTAATTTTGGGAATGAATGGAAACTTGAAGCTGCAACACACACACATCATTATTTCTTCAATATATTATTATTTATTTATAAATTCTATTTTGAAATGTGTTAAATTGAATCTTATTCATAATATCTAATAACAAACGACAAACGACTATTGCAATTGGACCTATTTTCTTATTAAATGTCATGAAAACGGAAAAAGTATAGACGAAATTAAAAATTAAAATCGGATTGATTGTAATTGGGAATTTCACATAGAATGTTTTTATGTTTTATATTAATAATTGGAAAATAAATCTATTTTTTTTCTTGTCATAATATGTTATATCAGGCACTGCTCAACTCAAATGGATCGCTATTAACATAAAAAGTAAGTAAAAAAAATATGGATTTATTTTTCTTTTCATTTGTTAGTATGTCGTTCCATTCCCTTTTATGGCAATATCACTCTTTAAAAAGGAAAAAAAATACGCAGGCCATCTATTTATCATCATTATCATCGGAAGCAGGATATTTATAATTTTCGCCCTTGTGCAATCCGTTCAATTATCGCAATCAATTTACGTTTCTGTAAAAATAGTTTGGAATCGAAATTTGAACAAGTGAAATCTTTTTATTTTATTTTTTTCATTTATGACAATCAATTGAAACAAACGAGAAAGTTATTTGGGCGATCGAATCTCAGTATTATTATGATTTATGATGAATGAAGGAAAAGTTAGAGGAAAAAAAACACCATCGAAACGGTATTTTGAATGATTGAATGTCATTTGTGATGTGATTACAAATTACGAAAATAATTTCGTTTATGTTTTGAATTTATTAGATGAACTTTGCTGTTTCTAGTTGGTTAGCGGAGAATTAATTCATTTATTTGATGAAAATCTTCAAACTCATTTAAAATGGGATTTATTTCTTTCGATAATTGTATAATTATAATTTATTCCAAACATGTGTCGTAGCTCCTGTTTTATAGAATTTCAATGTTTTTTTTAGATTTTGAATCATTTCAATTGATAACAAACGAACAAATATTTAACAATTAGTAAACATACATCGAAAGCGTTCGTCGATTGATGATCAAGCAATTGAAAAATATTAAATAATTAGATTTGATTATTATGTTATTGATGGCGTAGCCTTCATTCAATGTCTATTTGAATTTTCCACCGTTTAAATTTTTCTGTTTTAGAATTTCGATTATGATGATTTCATATTTCTAATTTAGCGCATCTATTTCTAACAAGTTAATATTTATTATATGATATATTTTTCATTGAAATCTCCAATGGGAGAGTTCCTATTTTATAACAGTTTTCAGTTTGTTTGTTTTTTTGCTTCAATTTTAAAATGAACTCATACAAGCGGATTGATTAAATATCCTTTATTATTACAATACAATATTTTTAATGTTGTTGAAATATGTTTTTCGATAATTTTATTTATTTATTTATTTACTATTAATCTTTATTAGATTTTGGTTCCGATTGTTCACAATCGTATGCATTATAATATTATTAGCCATAAGCATTCCCTTTTTTCCAGGATTTTATTATTTCTTAATATTCAAAATTGCAAGTATTCATTATAACAATTAGCAGGGATGGGCGATATGTTTTCGTTTATAGGCCAACAACAATTTTACAATAATTTTTTTTTAATTTTGTTTTAAAATAAAAAACATCCGAATGAAAAATAAATTGTGAATATATTTGAATATATTTGTATTTTTGTTGTTGTTGTTGTTGTTTTGGTTGTTGTTGTTCAGAATTAGAAAATGAGAAGCAAGAGAAAAGAAATCCAATTCCAAAATGCAGCGTGTGTAGAAAGAATTAAAGAACATTGATTATTATTATTATTATTATTTTTGGATTATTATTATTATTATTATTATTATTATTATTATTATCATTATACTTGTGTTACGAATTGACTATATTTATCCAATTCATGTTTCAAGTTTTTTACCTTATCGGACTCATCCTTCAGTGATTTAAGCAGCTCTTCGATTGTAAGATTTTGCTTTTGCACCAATTTTTCCAATTTGGCCATACGAAGCTCCAATTCAACAACTCGTGAGCACACATTATCGGATGTAACAGTTGTCGTGAGAACAGTAGGACTGGCACCTCCATGATTAGTACCATCTTCTTGGATTACGGTTTTGCTCGTTATGGTGGCCGTTGATGTTTGAACAATACCACCATTATCATGAATGTTTTTAGATGATGCTCGTGCAACGGGCGGCAAATTAACATTTCGCAACGTAACACTTGTTGGTCGACCCTTAATTCCAATTGAACTGTTACTGTTATTTGTCATTTCATCGGCACTTATCGATGCCGTCGACGAATCTGAAATAGAAATTTTTGTTGCCATTGATTTCGAATGCGGTACCGCATCTGTGGGCTCTTTTTTCATTGAACCACTCAAAAAGACGGAATCATTTGTTGGTTTAATGTCAACACTGCTGCTTCGCACTTCAATGTTATTTGTTTCATTGGATTTTTTATGGCTGTTAATGTGTACACTGTTATTTTCATGCATTGATGAATCTGGTGATCGTGATTCGATGCCCGGTGATGTTTTCTTTGCTTGACTAGCTTTCAATTCATCCATCCATGGAACACGATTTTTTTCCCATTCGCGTGGTTTTGGTTTTGTAAGATCTTCTTCGGATTTCATGATATTGTTGTCACTTGGTGCTGTGAGCGAAACTGGCGATTGTGGAACTGGAATCGAATCACCATTTTGATGTGATGGACTTTCACCAAAACTCCATTGTGTTGATGGTAAACGTCGTTTTGGTGCTTTGGCCCGTTGTGCACGCATATCTGGCAAAATTTGTGAATGCCTTTCGATTTGATCGAATTCCGTATCATCACGACGTGTTGTAATACGTTCACCAGATATGAAACGTTCATTGATATCGGCAACAGGACTTGCATTAATCTTACTATTTGCAATACCATCCAAACTATCGTGTTGTGACATTCGTTGTTCGACACTTTTCACTTTTTGCTTTAATCCAGAGAATATATTGCCTACACTGCTAACTGTTGGTGATTTTTTAATCGGAATTATTGGTTTTTTAGTTAATGGAGGCGGCGTCGTTTTACGATCATCCAAATTTTTGCTTTGGCCCGTTGTGCACGCATATCTGGCAAAATTTGTGAATGCCTTTCGATTTGATCGAATTCCGTATCATCACGACGTGTTGTAATACGTTCACCAGATATGAAACGTTCATTGATATCGGCAACAGGACTTGCATTAATCTTACTATTTGCAATACCATCCAAACTATCGTGTTGTGACATTCGTTGTTCGACACTTTTCACTTTTTGCTTTAATCCAGAGAATATATTGCCTACGCTGCTAACTGTTGGTGATTTTTTAATCGGAATTATTGGTTTTTTAGTTAATGGAGGCGGCGTCGTTTTACGATCATCCAAATTTTCCAAACTTTTTCGAATTTCGGCTGTTGTTGATGATTTTATTTCCGATTGATTTTTACGCGATGCAACCTGTATATTCGGTTCAGTATATTTACTTTCCAATGATTTACGATACGCGGCCACATTACCGGCTGTGATGCCTGTATCGTTTAGAGAATCTTTTGAACCAAAACTATCCATTCGTTTGCTTATGCTATTATTGGTGTTCGATGTGTTTGTTGTGTTATTGTTTATAAGCAATTTTGTTGTTGATGGCGGTCGCTCGGGTGTGCTATTTGTTTGATCTTTTTGTGGTGATCCTGTGCACAATACAACAAAAAAAATCAATAAATATTTGTCGGTAAATCGTATCAATTGAAAAATAAATATTTACCGTCACTGGAAATTATTTGTACAAAATTATCCGGAAAGACTCCAATTTTTCCTCTGACTTCACCTTTCCACCAACCTTTGTCTGGCAATTCTTTGCTTAAAACTGTAATTATTTCGTTTTCTTTCAGCTCGAGCTCGTCTTCGTTTGCTGGTTTATATGAATATAATACTTTGCACTGTTCCCGCACTAGAAATATGTCGATGTCAGCAATTGAAATCGAAAAAATATGCGGCTCAAAACACATGTGAGAATACGAATATGAAACAATCCACACAAAAAAAAGACAAAAACAAAAAAAAAAGAATATATTGGAATGCCATGCCTATTGTATATTTGAGTGTACGCGTATTGGTGTATAATGATAAACTATTTGAACTTCTAATATTTCCACACACAGCTCTTTTTTTTCGCAACGTATAACAACAAACATTAGTGCTGATAAGCTAATGTTTTTATACGCATAAAGGTTCACAAACGTGTGTCAGACAAACGTTATCAGTTCAAAACAGTCCGATAAACAATTGAAATTTCAAATTCGTATCTCACATGAACTTTGCATTGTATTTAGTTGGTATTTATACCTGGTTTTGGTGGTAAAATTGGTGCGTCTTTTTCAGTACCCGATGTACCACTGCTCACTAAATCCTCTCTGGAACTATTCAAACTGGTTGCACTCCGTAGATTATTATTATTGGTTGTACCATTATTGTTACTGATGCGTCGATTTGCAAATACTGGTGATGAACTATTGTCAGCCTCAACAAAATTCGAAGGAAATACACCGATTCGACCGGATAATTTTCCACGCCACCATCCCTCTTCGACTTCACCTAAAAATTCAATAACATCGCCCACAGCTAAACTCAATTCGTCGTTATTATTCTGAGTATAACTGTAAACGGCTTTGTAACGACGATTTTTCGTCTCGGATTTATCCCTGCAATCAAACGAAAAAAAACGGTGAAAATCAATTGTTCAGTTTATAATTCATAAATATAATAATCCAGTAATATTTACCTCAATACAACCGGACTTTTATCATCCGATTCAAGAACACGTACAAAATTATCGGGAAACATGCCTATTTTGCCGTTTAATGTACCTTCCCACCAGCCGCCTGGATTTTTTTTTATATTTTCTATGATGGCACCCTTAACTAATGTTAACTCATCGGCTTCTTGTGCTGTGTATTTATATTCAACTATTGCATTAACTGTGAATGAAAACAACAACAAAAAAAAATATGAAGGAAATTATTATTGAAAGTTAAGGCCAAAAAGAATTTATTGTCAAGGCATCGGAAATCGGAAAAATATCAATAAATTGCTTGTTATAATATCGAATCAAAGTCTTTTACATGAAATTAATTCGAATATAAGTTTATCGCATGCGATTATGTTGTAAAATAACAAAAAAAACAACAACAATAACAAAATGTACAGAATGCCTGTGCAACTGGTTGAAAGAAATTCACCGACCGAAACGAATTTAATAAGGATTATTTTTGTTTAAGCGATTAATTCGAAGAATCTCAGCAATTACCACACAATAGGAAATTCAGCCGATTCGGGACTATGCGCTTCAGGTTAGTCGTGATGGTCCTTGAATATGATGATGGAACATTTAAGCACTTAACGCTCGTTTATTGCCCACTAATGGAATTCAATTACGTTAACGCAAATGTAGCAGAAGAATCATAATAAAAATGGTATGCCACATGATTCATTTATGAGTCATAATCTGGCATTACGACATTGTAACGATAATAAATGAATCGAAAAACGAAAACGAACATACGAAAGAATGAGATTGAGATACAATTATTATTGTCATAAATATTAGATTAATTAATGTAGGATCGATGAGCGATGAGACGTAGAACTTTTAATTTCATTGCTTACAATGAACAACAATAGCATGAACACTGATAAATGAATTTCATTTGTTTTCTTTGTTTTCCGTTTGCATTCAACGAATCAGAGACAAGTGACGAACGAACAAAATTCAGGTCAAATGAAATCGATATATCTTTTTCTGTTGTGTGTTGTCGTTGATCATTTGATTTGTTTAGCATTCTGTCAAACAATCTTTTCAAATGATTTAAAGAAAATTAAATTGGAAAGCAAAACAACAAATGAAAGTAAAACAAAGACCAAAGTGGAAATTCGTTGATTCTCTTTTATTGTTTTGGATATTACAGTGGTTGATGTGGATTTTTTGTATTCATAGAAATTTGGCGCCAATGATACAAGTAGCTGCTCACAGTTGGCAGTCACAGTAGTTTTCATTGCACGTTTCGAAGGTTTAAGGTGATTTTAATTTTTGAGTTAAGTCAAAAATGTTAAAATTCATTGACCTTTTTCTTCCTTTTGGTCGATCCAAACGAATCATTAAGCATTTGTACCCAACGAATAATGAACGTTATTCATTTGAACCGGCTGATTTCACTTCTTAGTTTTCGAAATCTCTTTATTTTTGTTTTGACTCTTTTGGTTTACTATGTTCATGTTGATCCGCATTTATCGCGCTCAACAAAGGAAATGAAAACCGTTTTTTCTTCTTCTTCTTCTTCTTCTTGTTATTGTCGAATGTAGTGTCTGTTTTCAAAAAAATATCCATATACGCTTCAGACATGAAATGAAACGAAACGGGCCACAATTTCATTTGAAAGGCTTCCACGATTTCAATTTTGTTTCGTTCTCATATTCTCTTTGCAATGAAAGAGTTCAGTAGTTAGTGGTGCCATTATTATGCAAAATTTAAATCCAGAATGTTCAATTGGGTTTTCTTAAGTGGTTTTTCTGTTTGTTTTCAGTTTAATGATCTGAATATGTTTAGTTTATTGCGATGACATTCAAATGTTGCAATATGCAAATTTACTTTTCGTTTCAAGACACACGAAAGACCTTGTTGAGTTCCGTCTTGGAATGCGAAATGCGATACGCGAAAGACAACTTTTTCATTTAATCTGCAATCTGTAATCAAATCGATTTGTTTGATTGAATCCAAAAAAAAAACAAAAAACTCGTTGGTCGCAAATGGAATGCGATTACGTAATTTTTTGAGTTTGTTTTTTTCTTCATATCCAAGCGGTTTAATTTGGCTTAGTCATGCAAAGAAATTTGTTATTTTTTTCTCATTTTTCCAATTTCATAATTTGGTGGATCATTTTATGATAAAAACTGAGCGAGCGCTTCATAGCAGGCACCAAATGCTCATTGGTGTCATTGCTAAAAATAAAAAGGAAGAAAGAAAAAAAGACCAGAACTGCAAACAAAATGGAACGTAATATCTTTCGAATGAATCTCATTAAAGGTAGCTACAGATAGCCATTTGCTACTTTTAATAATAAAATATGAACAGTTTCGCTTTGTAATTGAAGTCTGAAAACATACTCCACAAACAAAATGGATGGCAAAATAGCGAAAAGCGGCGCAAAACCATTATTTTATAAACAAAACAAACACTTTTTCAAAGCATTCAATTAAGTCATCGCGTTATCGTTCCATTTTGTTTTATTCATTGTGTGTTACGTTGTTCTCAATTTTTTTATTTTTATTTTTTTTGCTTCTCTTGATTTTTTGCGCAAAATAACGGCATTTTGCATATAAATAATACATTTCGAATTTTAATGAAGAGATATTGATGAAATGGAGAGAAATAAAATAATGCCTTCAATTCGAACAATATGTAAAATTCAATTTAAATGAAGGTGATTCAAGATTATTACTGAATTCCATATGCCAAATGAACATATGATATATAGAATAATTCCATGACCCAAAGTGCTAGGTCACCAGGGATATCAGCATTCCAATAAATTAGAATTTTTCCCTCTTTTTCGCTTTTTCTATTTTTTCCCCTGTTTCTAATTTGAATAACAACATTTTTTCCATTCGTTGACAGGTATTTTTTTTTGGGTTGGTCCCACGTCAACGGTCGAATTGAGTAATTCCATTAAAATGAAATGATAAATGGCAACAGAAAAAGTCATGCACACACATTCATAGTCGCGCTTACTCATGGAATTATTAGTAAACAAAAGCAAATTGTGTGAAGCACGTATGACAAATACCGTTAATAAACAGTTTTTTTCGCATTGCGAACATGTATTGTGCAAAATTATAGCAAGAAATCTTCGCCAACATGCACAAACATGCGGTATTCTGAAAAAGGCAACCAACAACAATGCATTCAAAAGAAACATGCATAAACTGCTGATGTGAAAGAACATTTCATTTATTTTGAATTGAATCGCCGTTTTTCCATGGCACAAGTTCACTTATTTATGATGCCGGTTAAACTATAACCGTATATAAAACTATATACGTATGTGCATATTTGCCTGTTAATCATCAGTCAAATGAACAGGTATTTTTGATGTTATAATCTGAAAAAAGGCAAATTTTTTCATGTTCGCATCGCGCATTTTGTTGTTTTTTTTTATTCGTTAGATAAAAGATGACCGCAACATTTGAATGATCATCAACGTTGCCAATCATTCAAGATCATCTTGAAAACCACGTAACATTTATTTATAAACAAAACACATTCGCAATAAAAAAAACCAAAGAATGAAGAAGAGAAAAAGAGAAAAAGAAAAGAGAAACGCAAAGAACAGGGAAAGGCAGACGAATGAAAAATATTTATACAAAAACCACACATTTGCTTGCATCGAAACAATGAGTAATTTTTTGTGTTCATGAAAAGTATGACGGAGAAAAAAAAAACTCATTGAAATCATTTCAAAGCAACGAACTTCTTTGGAAACAGTTGAAAAACGTACGGTCATACTGAAATAAGAAGAAAAACCGATTTATGGCAAAAATGCGGCAAGAAATCGACAAAAACGGCAAAAAAATAACGACAGTAGTAAGTCTAAAGCCGTAAGTACGTTCAACATTGGAATTTCTTTCTTGTTTCTGCTTGCAAAACAATCATTTGCTTCATTATTCGCTTCATGGAATATATTTCGTTTGTCGTTTACGTTTTCATTTCACATTTTACACAAAGTTCAGCCATTCGATCACTGAATGTTAAACATCTGAATTCTGAATGTTGGATTTCTTTTCCCGTGACTTTTTTCGTTTGCCTGTGTATTTTGTGTGCGTGTGGCTTGTATTCGTAATTCGTAGCGAATCGTAATGGTGATTTTCATTATTATTTTTTTTAAACCAAAAATGGTTTGCATTGTTGTTTTATGTTCCTTGTTATGTGGATTTTGCCGATTCGGTTTGTGCGTGTCTTATCCGGAGAGAAGCGATCAACATAGGGCAAAGAACAGCACATTGTTGCTGCTTGATCCAAACAGGTTTTGCTACAAAACCACAACTAATGATGAATTCTATTTCATCTTCTTTATGTCAAGATTGTGGTCTTTCATACACACGCGTTCTGTGCTCCATCATCACATGAGAGCTCTATGTACTTGTGCGCCCGTGCACTTTAACAAGGTTTTTTTCAGCTAGAAAATCTATTCAATTCATTCTTCACAAGCTATTCGAATAAATGGCGTTCTTTCTTTTTTTTCTTCTCTCTCTCTTTCGTTCTTTCGTCTCTGTTATCGTTGTTCTGGAAATGCTATTAATTTATTCACGTCAAGATCACGATCATGAGCATACAAACACGTTCACATTAACCGCTTTTCAAAATGGAATTACTAAATTTGATTCGTTTCAATTATTTGGAAATCATTTGGAAAATATCTTTTCATTGATTTTATTCGGTTCAATAGTAGCAGATCACCGAATCGAGGGCTTGAAACTGTTTTTCTTGTTTAAATTTAAAAAAAAAAAATAAATGATATTTTTATAAAAAGTTCAAGAAAAAGATTCAACTTCATGAAAATGAGTTCATTTACGATGAACATCAAAATGTTTCTTTCATGGTGAAAGAAATGTAATCGAAAAAATATTATTTTCTCAGACTGTCTATTTTTGGCGCCTTTCTTTCGATCTCTGCTCAGCTTATGGATATTGAAGATCAATGACATTAAGAATTAAGAATGATTAATTCATGCTAAATATTGACTTGTTGGATTTTGAATTAATGAAGCGATTTGAGATTTCAATCCACAATTAAGAAATTTCTATCGTTGAGTTGATTGACAGACTCAATAAACTGGAATCAATGTGTATTTTTCATTGATTTATTCCAATGATGACCGAATTACAATTAATTAACGAAGCTAAAACCTGAGACATTCAAAGCATATCATTTAATTCTTATGACCAAAAGCTGAAAACTAAATATCTAATCATTCAATATTCAATCAATTCAGTTTAACCAGTTGTTTCGAAAAAAAATGAACCGAATGTGGACGATTAACTACACTCATGACCGTAGCTATGGCTGTTGTTATAGCCAGTGACATGTGAGAATTTGCACTATAGACGCGCACCTTGTGCAAAATTCCTTCTTTTTTAATGGCATTACTGAATACTATTTATACTGTTGATTAAGAAGTGGGCATCATTTTCGAAGTTCAACTTCAATAATAATTTATTATAAAATTATTACTACGTATTTCGATCCAGTTAACCTTGAATGCTATTTGTTCGTTATATTTAACGCATTTACTTCTTAATTCCCATTCACTATTCATCAAGTGTGAATACAATTATGTGAAATTATTTGCCATGATAATAATCATGAAATGGAAAAACATTGAAAAAATATAAATTATTCATATAGCAATTCAAAGGAAAATTTGCTAATCGGAATTCAGTATTTAGTCTGATTATGAGGAAAAAATAAGCTGCCATTTTATCAGAAAAATTTTATATTTTTATTCCAAGACACGAACGTCTGTGCGAAATTGAATACACAACGGCTGTAGATCTGACGTCTGATTGAATTATTTCAATTTCAATAATAATAAACTGATTGCTTAGTGTTCAAAACGAGCACAGTCGATTTATAGCCATAGGCTCAAAGCAACCATCAAAACAACTATTCACAATTCACCGAATTCATAACTACTTATAATAATAATATGTACTTTATTGAAGATGATGATATCATATTCCACACAAGTTACAAACAAAAATCACTTTGATTCATTAACAAAATGGAAAATGAGAAAGAAACAAATCTATTGACAAAATAATGAAAAAATATATAGAATTGAATATATAAGTAATACATTCATAAGTTTATTTATGGTGCTGTGTGATCTCACACATGCCTAAAATGTTTCGGCTTGAGTTCATTCCGAATTCAGTCATTCATTTATGAACATCACTTTTCGCTTCACACCAATTCCAGTTTGTCTATTATTTATTTTTTTTTTGCATACTGGTAAATGTTAAGTAGGTAGTTAATCGGAATGAAAATGTCAATGGTGGCCACAATTGATGGTGGGCGATGTTTTGAAAAGAATATAAATATTTTGATTATGCTAATGCGTTAGGCATCATTGGGTTTTGTTTTGTTTTTAGTTTTTTCTTTTTCTTTTTTTTGTGTGTGTGTGGATCAAATAGATGCAAACAAAGAGAGCAAAAGAGACAGACATAGACGCTCCATTTTATTATTATAGTTTGGTGGGCCGTAAGCCATTGCCACTTGTACACATCGAGCAAATATAGACAAATCGAATCGTTTCGATAAGGAAATTTAGGTTTATGGGTTAATGTGCAAATTCATCAGAAGAAAGTCGTGGAATGAACAATATTATGCATTTTTCAATC
>GL501639.1:223355-241856 GCA_000149185.1 Mayetiola destructor
AAAATGGTTTCAAATTACGCAATTGTATCTCATCAAAATTATCAACTGTCGCAGATTTGTTTGTATACAATGCGAACATGTTTTTATCAGTGTTTATCATCATCATCATCATCATTTTGATTTCGAAGTGTGCACCAGGGATTGTGGCTTTATCGAGGGGTTTTTTACATTGAATCCATTACACCATATGTTGATACTGCTCTTTATTTGGTCTCGAATGTTGGTCGTTGGTCGTATCACATTTGTTTTGTGTTTTGTTCTTTGTCATTGAATGAGTTCATCTCCGTAATCAAAAATGGAATAAAGCAACAACAAAATTTATAATTTTTACGACTTTGTCTACGATTAAAAAGACATCAACACAAATATATCGTTAATTGGAATTGATTCGTTGGCGTTCGTCACACCTGATATAAATATATATATATATTGTTTCATTTGTCAACTGCTCAAATGGATCGAATGCCAAATGTTTAATCATTAGATTTCACACAATAATATCATTTTGTTGCCGAATGTCGATAACTCGTTTTACCGGATAAGACTATAAAAGAGACCAAAACCAATCCGAATCTATGAACCCGAGAAAAGTCATCCGCATATAACTAATGGCTCTAATGACATTCAATTATTATTATTATTATTTATTAGTGAACGGATAGAGAGAGAGAGAGAGTAAAATATATTTCTAATCGTCGTCAGCTCGTCACACCATATTGATTTAAACTTTTCTACATTTATTTATGTTGAAATTTAATGAGACTGTCATGGTTGCGGATAATTTTCGGTGTTTGTTTGATATCGATCACATCAAAAATTCGTTCAAATTGAAAAAAATATAAAAATAAATAAATAAACAACACAAACACATAATAAATAATTGACAAAAAATGACAATGAGAATGATATCGTAATGAATGAATTTAACAATGTGCACGACATTAAGTCAAATTGTTGGCTGTTGGCCCGTTTGATGTATCATATAATTGCCGGTTGACTTGTTACATGTTTTTCATTCTACCCATTTTAATATAATAACGAGAAAAAATTTTTTTTTTTCTGTAAATTGAACATTTGAAAATGGAAAACGGCAAATAAACAAAGCAAATTAGCCAGGAATCGTGCGATGTCATCACACACTGCCACACGAGAGAACTGATACAGTGTACAGTGTACAGTGTACATACAGTAGAATATGCGTGTCTTGCATTATTTATTGTTGTTATCCACACAACAGTTTTGGTACTTTTGTAATCTAATTGCTGATTGATTTGTTAGATTATAATGAATTGAATTTCGAAAAATGTTTTCCTTTTTAGAGGAATTTGAATGGTAAAATTTGATGGTGAATGGTGATCTCAGTGGAAATTGTCTCCAATGTTTAATTGAATTACTGTTCCAAATGAGAAAATTTCAAATCCACAAATATTTTTCAATTGAAAAATCATCATTATATTTGTTGGTCTAAAATGTCAAGTCTTTTTGGAGGGGAAATATACGATTTCGATCACTTGTCGAATTTTTCATTTTATTTAGAAAAATGGTGAGAGAGAGAAAGAGAGAGAAAAATACACAATTTGAATAAAACGCTTGCTAATGGTTAAATAATTAAATAAATTAACAAAATGTTTCCGTTCGTAGTTTTATGCTCAATAATAATAATAATCAGTATTCAGTTGGTTGTTGGTTGTATTTTGCCGTTGCCGGTCATATTATTCGCGTTTATTCTCATTATTATTATGTATTATCATTAGTTGTGGCATGGATGAGGTTATTGTTCATAGGCGGGCACAATAAAACTAGCAAATAGTAAAAGATCAGTTGCGAGCGATAAGAAAAACGAATTGAGCAGGGGAAAATTTCAAAACGTACACAAATCTGTTCTCAATTCAATGCATACACATTTTCTACAGTTTATGATATTACAATTTGAATGAAAGAAGCTGTTCGCTCGGCTATGAATGAATGAGTGACAATTGTGCATTTGCATTTGCAATAAAATGTCCCGAAAGTGATGAATTTCGGGAATAAGAGCCAATTAATTTAGTTCTCGTTTTGGACAAACATGGTTTGCCCAATTTTATTCATCAAATTATTTTATTATTTTAGCCCAAAAAAAATGGTTTGTGTAAATAACGGCGGTCGAGGCCTTTGCGTGTGGAAAATTTGAATTTTACTTTATATTTATGAACGCATATTAAGCGATCTCGGCTCATGGGCTCACAGCTTTCAGTTTTATTCGAGTTTGAATAAAATTCCAATTAAAAAAACATAAAAAAAAAAATTAACATATTTGAGGTGAAACGAGATATAAAATGGAATTATAAGAAGATAAAATCTACAAATTCAATGCAAGTAACAAGAAAATATGTTTATAGTTTCAAATGAGAACTAATTTCAGCTTTAATTCATTCAATTTATGTAATTTATTAACAATTTTCTCCTTCTCTTTTTTCGATTGCCTGAAGTCAGAGCAAACATTGATTTGTTTTGCCCATTGTCAGTAATCGGAATGTTCATAATAATTCCAATATAGAACTGAAATAATTTCATATTCACGAAAACAGAAAAGAAAAAACCAAAACAGCGAATTGACAAAATGCAAAACCACAAATGATTAATGAAACAAATCGAATTGACATTCGTTTGCGGTCGTAAAATCATCAAATGGCATGAAAAACATTCCAAACTCATTATTACGTAATGTAAATGCGCATTAAATGCAGCCAGTTACGGCTCGCTCATAATTTTCGGGCTTGAATCGAACTGGATTGAGGCTGAATTCATGGACTTTCGTTTGCATTAAGTGATTGCGGGGGGAGTTGAAGTGATAATATACAGTACACAGTGTATAACAGCTATCAATTTATCAAAAAAAAAAAATTACATATTTGAGGTGAAACGAGATATAAAATGGAATTATAAGAAGATAAAATCTACAAATTCAATGCAAGTAACAAGAAAATATGTTTATAGTTTCAAATGAGAACTAATTTCAGCTTTAATTCATTCAATTTATGTAATTTATTAACAATTTTCTCCTTCTTTTTTTTCGATTGCCTGAAGTCAGAGCAAACATTGATTTGTTTTGCCCATTGTCAGTAATCGGAATGTTCATAATAATTCCAATATAGAACTGAAATAATTTCATATTCACGAAAACAGAAAAGAAAAAACCAAAACAGCGAATTGACAAAATGCAAAACCACAAATGATTAATGAAACAAATCGAATTGACATTCGTTTGCGGTCGTAAAATCATCAAATGGCATGAAAAACATTCCAAACTCATTATTACGTAATGTAAATGCGCATTAAATGCAGCCAGTTACGGCTCGCTCATAATTTTCGGGCTTGAATCGAACTGGATTGAGGCTGAATTCATGGACTTTCGTTTGCATTAAGTGATTGCGGGGGGAGTTGAAGTGATAATATACAGTACACAGTGTATAACAGCTATCAATTTATCAAAAAAACGACAGTGATTGTCTGTGTGAGTGTGCCGTTTGCCGTTTGCATTGCGGTGGCCAACCATTGACAAGGCGGTACAAATATATTAACTTATTTCATGTATTTACATGCATTAACACTATTCAACCGGGAACTGAGAACTGAGAACCATTGAAATTGTGTTGATCACACTCATCATCGTTCATCGACGCAAATTGACATAGTCAGACAATATACTAACGTATGCCAATAGTCATTCGACCCCAAAACAAGTAAAACATGCTCAATTTTCTATTGCATTCAATGGTCCCTTCCGTTGTTGAGAACATGATTTTATTGTTGTTGCTCATCAAATCGGATTTGATACGAATTAACGCACTTTATATAAGTAGCATCCAAATGGTTTTGCAGTCAATAGGCTTTAGGCTTTCAGAAATAATTTTCCATTACAAATAAATTAGCATCAAGCGATGATTTTGTTATGTGATTTCGATTGAAATTTGAAACAATGATTGCATTTATATTGGCAATGCGTCAAATATACTTAAATGTAGCAATAGTTCATTTGGCTGGAGGCTGAGGGTTTGAAGGGTGACATTATTAGCTGCTGTATATGTTATGTTATGTTTTTAGATTAAATCAATGCATTTATTAACAACTTAATTCTTTTCGGTGGCATTTTCCTCTGTTTTTTTCTCCATTTCATTCGAAAAAAAAATGTACATGTTAAAAACAGCACTTTATTTTATTTATCCAGTGTGTATCATAGCGTTAGTCACCCTCATAGCGTTATAACTTTCACCAAATTTAAGAACTGTTATGGTTCATTGCTTAATACAAATATATGTAAAAGAATAATATTATTGAAGTCACCCTTCAGCTGGCCTTTTCGTTTGTCAAATGTCCTTTTCGTAAAATAAAAGATTAATGCTTTCTTTTTTATTATTATACTTTTCAAACGGAATATGGTTATTTGATCCGGTGGTTTTTTGTTTAATAGTCACGTATCTTCAATGCTTTTGCTTGCTTGCTTTTTTTTTAATTCTACATTTTTCAAGCTATTGTTGTGTGCATAGTTTAAAACATTCAAAAATATTATCCGATTGAATTTGATTCCATTGTGTATGGGTTTTCATTTTCGACCCTAATTGAATTGTCGTTTATTCGGATTAAAAAATGGATGAGTTTTTTATTATTTTTTGTTTTTTTTTTTGTGATCTGGACAATATCAAACATATTGATATCATTTTTCCAACGTTTTTTGAATTGTAATCATTTCATTGTTCAGCGTTCAGGAAAATGCGACAATGAAAAATGACGAATTATTTCATTTTATTTGCAATCTTTGCTCTTTAATAATAATAATCGATCAAAGAGTTATATTCTCATTGTTCCGTTTTTTTAAATCTTTTGAAATGCTATAAAAGGGGCACATTTCGTGCAGAATCGATTTCTCCTCAATTTCATCAAGCTGATTCCAGAAACGAATGGTCATAGATTTTTCGAGAAACGAAATTCAAACAATGCTGGACTTTTTGTGAGGTCCAATTGGCAAACTGATAACAAAATCACAAACTAATAAAATATACCATACCATACAATAATAAGCGCCAACGTAAAGCACCAAAATTGAATCAATTCACTGCGATCGCATCAACAAATCATTCCATTATTTCATCATCAGATTTGATTAACATCGTTGTTGTACTACATTCCGGAACGTTTTTTCAACAACAAAATGTAAAAATTGCATTGTATCAGATGCACAAATCGTAGCATCAGACAAGATACACTTTATCTTGGTAACTACAGCTTGATAGCATTCGAAAAGGGAAACGAAACAAATTCAGGAAAGAAAGAAAGAAAGATATTCAAGAAAATAAAACAAATGAACAGAAAACATTTCTTCATCTAATCTTATGATATTTTATTTTTTTCATGTACAACGAGTACAGGCTCATATTCAGTCACATTGTACATTGTACACCGTTGATTTTATATGAAAATATTCCACGCGAATAAAATGTTTGTGATAAAAATATGTGATAAGTCTATCGAAATGAGAAAATGAGCGAAAAACAAAATTCCCATGATGAAAAAATACTCACACTTTTTGCACGCTTCGATGAGGGAATAATATGGAGATCTTTTTTTATTCGTGATTCATGTAGTTCCCTTTCACAGCATTGCACTGATGAATATTGTTCATTGAGCACAAGCCTTTTTAAAGAAAATTTAACCAAATAAAATTGTTGCTATTTCTTCGTCAAGTCTAGAAAAGAAAGATTGGATTTTTGTAAAATGTGCATATGAATTGCGATATGATAACCACACAACATAAAACGTATTATAATAAAGGCACGTGTACAAACCGACATGTCAACTCAATCATACAATTTTTTTACAATTTTCATGTCAATGCTTTGGAATAATTAAAATTGTTGTTGTTGTTGTCAACTCGATTTGCCTGAACATTAAACATTGAACATTGAACATAGTGATAATAATTTATTCATTTTGCATGTGTGTTTGAGTGTGATTTCCGTTATCCATTTCATGTTAATTTCATATTCATCACAGCTCAAAATTCCCTGAAATCGTTTTATTTATTCGAATCGAATTTCGATCAAAAAATCAAAGTCAATATGAACTTGTCACGTAGCCAAATTTTACCATTTATTCGTCTATCTGAACTGATAACTGATGACAAAGTGTCCGCTGTTTTGCATAGTGAGTTATTATTCCCCTTAAAAATATTCCAAAATATCCAAATATTGAAGAGATTCCAATCAATTTTGTAAAATTGGTGTGTCTGTTGCTGCATACGCGCATAAATAATAAGAAGATATTTGAATTTTTGGGGAATTTTGATTGGTATTTTGAAATCGATCACAAACAAATGGTCGATAGAAATGGATATATACTATATTACAAAGATTTACATGTCAATTGATTGAATGCATGGATTTTTGATATTTGTTGAATAAAATGAATGAATCCATTCGCACGTCTGTCTGCTTTCTTTTATGTTAAGGGATAGTTGTGGTTGATGATTCAAGATGACGAACAAAAATGAATCTCCATCAAGTTGTGATTGTTGAAATCCCCGTGAGTCATTTGCTATTCATGAGCTGAGCACAAATCGGAAAAACATGATTTTCCATCCGTTCATCGTTTGATTGAGAGATGATTACAATTCGTTCGGGAACGAATGAAAAAAGGCCAACACCCCGGGAAGATGCATTTCCATTTGAATAAATTTCGAAAAATAAAAATAAAAAAAATGGACAACCGAATGGCTTGTGGAGCGCATGCCAAATACTAACTGGACCAAATTGAATGGCATAAACAAAAATTACAAAAAAAATACCTGTTTTCCAATGAGAATAATATAATAATTGAATCTAATGGAAATGATAAAGTGCTTATTTGCATGGAATAATGAATGAATGAAATGTTTTCCAATTAAATGCTTTTAATGTAGTGCCCCAACAGGGTAAAATGTGATAATGGCTCCTGCATTAAAAACACACACAAACAAAACGAAGCAGAAAGATGCTTTCAGAACAAATGGCAAAAAAATGCGCATAAATTGAAATGCTCATTTTCATCATGTTTTATTTATGTGAATTATAATAATAAATAATATAATTCACAAAAAGATGAAAAAGATGATAAACGTGTTTTAATGCAATGACACTTTTGATCAGAATTTTTACCAAAACAAACGCGATTTTGTTTAAGTGGCTGAATGTTCCCTCAAACGCACTTACCAATAAAGATTTTTCGCACCTTCGGATGGGGTGTTAATACATTTTTCTTCATCGTTCGTTCCGCTGAGGTGATAAATGGATATTCTTCAATGTGTAACACACACCCTCTATTCTTTTATATAAAATATTATGGCATTATAATTGCGAATCATAAATGCTAATTTGTCAATGGCATACAGCGAGGGGAGGCGCAACAAATTTAATAGACACGATGAAAAGCTTTTAAAATTGTATTAATGAAAAGTGTTGAAGCTTTTAAATTTATTTAAATCGAAAATTAGTCCCGCCATCATTGTGCCATCATCCATTTGGGATATTTTATGACAATTAGCCAGGACAAACATTTTTGTGTCTGAAATGATTTATTTAGCTGAATTTCATTGAAAGATTCTTCATTTCATCGACAGTGGATTTTAGAAGTTACATATATAACCATACCAATGCCAAGCCTAAAAGTTTTTCAATGCTATGAATGACTGAAAAATAAACAAATAATGAAAAAAAAAAATTTCAATCGAAATCGCTTCGTTATCGTAAACATGAAGCCCATGCAAAATATATTTCGTTTATCTTTTTTGCATGTAGAAAAAAGGTGTTATTTATTAAACTACGGCAAATCGTTTGGCCGATGAATGGGTCCATCGTTGCGGAAACACTAAACAAAACAAATAACGAAAAAAAAAACAAAAATAATAAAATATTTAAGAACAAAACTTACACTCGGTTAACATTTCGGTTTTTATTTGCATTTTGCAACAGAAAAACAAACAGCAACGAGAAAGATAAAGAGAGAAAGAGAGAGAGAGAGGAGGAGAGAGAAAGAAAGAGAAAAAAGGCAAATTTAATCTGATCTGCATAAATATTTCGTTGCTTTGTTGATTAACATCGAATAATTTATTTATGGCTCATTCGTTGTTTTGTGTTCAACAGCAACAGTCAACAAAAAGCCACAATCGGCTAATAGACTCGGACTTGAATTTGTGTAATATGACTTTTTTTGATATGTTTTCACATTGGCTCATTTCCATCAAATCCAGTCAAACGTGAAATGTGAATCGAAAGAAACTGAAAAACGTTTTCGTTTCTTGTTTGCGAATTTTTGCAGGAATATGTATAATGTATATATCATTTGGTTCAAACACCTTTTTGGCGCTGAAGAAGAGAAAAAGAGAAACAGAAAAGTAAGAAGATTCAAAGCACCTACAAAAAAAAAAAAAAACTTACTGCACACTCTTTTCTCTCTCTTCATCTTTCTTCATTCATCGAATCGAAAAATTCTGAATAAAATTTATGTTATTTATATTTAATAAAGCACCATTAAAATGTTGTTAAACATATTTTTTCGTTTAAAGTGTTCCAACCATCTTTTTCATATAAATTACAAAATCCACACTCCAAACACCAAATATGCAAAAAAAAAAATTGGCCATCTCGCCTCATTTGCAACAGCTTCAGCTAATTGAAAACATATGAAACATCATCGACTATTCGAATTTCGAAATTCCAATCGACTAATCGGCCCCAAAACTAACTGAACGAACAGAAATTATTTCGAAAGAGAGCAAATTGTCGAATGCGCTTATCGAAAAAGCGAAGAAAGAATTGTGTGCGGCTGAATTTGTTTATTATTATTGTTGAGATTGGAGATTTTGCGGTCAGTTTTGCTTAAAAATATGTTCAACAAAAGAGGAACCGAGCGACAACGAAGAAAAAAGAAAAAAAAAGAAATAAAATGCAATCAAATCGTCTCTTGAATTAAATACAAAATTTTGTCGAACGTTTTAGATTAGAACGTGCTGTTTATGTTTTTGTACTTTGGGTTAAATATTGTTCATCGATAAAATTCAGAAATGAAAAAAAGGGACCAAACAAGAATATTTCGTCGATTTTCCATTTTATCAATAACGTGTACAAAAACAAAACTTTTTTGTGCTAATTTATTTCCGTGCTTCGTCGTATCGGGCTCGTAACGTTTCTTTTCGAATTTCGTTTTATTGTGACTAATTATTGCTTCAGTGAATGTTGGATTAAATGGAGGAAAGAAAAAATATGAAACCCAAACAAATAAAACGGTTTGGCGGTTGTTTTTTTTTCCTTGTTCAAAATCAAAACTTATTTATTTTCCTGTCTCCGAATCAACAATTTATTCAATGGTTCAATTCGAGATTCACGTTCATTATACGTGATGCAAACGTTGATGTAGGTAGTGCGATCGGTGAATGTGGACATCAATGAACATTGAACAATATACGCTATATAGATCCACAAAGTCTAGTCGCTGTAAAAATAAACACTGATAACCACTAATATTAATAGCCAACCATTAAATTCCATTCGGACGAGTTTCTCATGTTAATAAAGAGCGATGTATGAACATGTTTTCTATGACCGGCCAAAGTAATTAAGATAAGTGAAATGTATGAATTTAAACACCTACCAATTTGAATACCATTACATCATTCGGTGCAACACAATATTTTAATATGAGATTCACTTTCTGCTTTGATCACATTTCACCTACAGCGTTGAGCCGCGACGACAGTGTTGAGCGCCAATTGAACGAATTAAACAAATTGAAATTTTATTTTTCATTGGAGTTTTTGCAAATTTTGAAACGCAATGTTATTTATATCGATGCGATAACATGAATTTTTTTTCGGTTCAGGTCAGCAATTGCACAATTTTTTGGGGCCATTTCGTGCACTAAACAAATAATAAATTTGTTCTCATTGTAATTTATCTTTTATAGCCTTATTTGATATCAACATTTCCCTTCAACATTCAAAATTCAATGGATCTCACGAATTATTATTATGGCATGCAATAAGGCAATGCTCCGTCCCAAGCAACGTATGCGCAAAAACCGAAAAAATAAACTGCAAGACAGAAATGATTCATAAGCCAAATGGTTTTTGTTCGGGTCCATTTGATGACTTTGATTTTCATTCATGAATTCTTTTTTTTTTTTGTTTTTTTTTGACGCTCTCGATGTCCCTAAATCAATGTTACAACACATCAAAATGATCTTTAAGAATTTTAATGCATCGCTAACTCCACAGACGACTATTTCCTCCATTCAAAATCCGACCAAAATTCAAAAGACACAAAATGACCAAAAGAATTAATTTTAATATGTTTCATCAAAGTTTAGATCATCATAATATCGGATAATAAAGACATAGTCCGACCGATTAAAATCGATAAAACCGAATGAAGCTCAATGTTCAATGTTCGATGAAATAGAAACACAGAGAGAAATTCTGGTTTCATTTGTGATGGATGATGGGTCATGGACGATGGTCAATCCGCACAATATTTACTTTAAAATCTAAATGTATAAATAAAAAGAGATAATTTCAACGGAACAATGATTTGTTGATTGGAACGAGCCGAAATGATTATGTTTTAATGTTCTTGATTCAAGAAGAATCTTGAATGGAGAGAGAAAAAAAAAGTTGCCAGTGACCAAATCGCGTAGAGTTGAACGAATAAAGCGAAAAAGAAGATAACCATCATTTCCGGTCGGTAAACTTTAGTTTGTTCATATATTCTTTCTGTTGCTGGTCCGTTTGCTCTCCCGTCGCATCATAACATTATCGATCATTTGATATTTTAGTATTAAGGAATCGAATTAAGACCCAAACCCATTGTAAACAAAACGATTTATTCTGTTGTTGTTTTCTCAAACTTCATTCATAAAATTATCGCTTCGTCAATAAAACATTCGCTTAAGGCGTGAAATTTTGGGCAACAAAAATTTTACGGTTGTTTTTTCGCGCGCTTAACAACAACAACACCAAAAAAAAGTTATTAACGGTGAAAATTAAATCGACAATTTCCTATAAAAATCGTTACCATTTCCGATAACAATGGGAACTGTGTTACATCGAATGATTATTATGAATGATGGAAGATGCTGGAAAATGTTATGATTTTCTCGTAATTTCCATTTTTTGTCAGTTAATTTGATTGAGAGTTGAGAATGTATTAGGGAAATGAGGGCAAACACTCAGCATTCAGGCTCTCATTGAATTATGAATGAAATTTGCGAATAAAATTCCATTTTAAATTTCCATTTTAGGTTCATTCATGATAATAATTATCTATTATTATTATCACCGGGAGTTAAAGAAACACCTTCGCATAAAAAGACGATCGTACACGTCACACGTTCGACTTTTTGAGTTTCTGTGCCGAAGAGAGAGCAACACATAATGGAAAACATGCAAATCTTAGTATTTATTCATCGAATTGAATGTTTTGTGGATTTTATTAATTGACTTTTATCATCATTTTAAATCGTGAGCTTCAGTTATGCGCCTGCCAGTATAAAGTATAATTAGCCTTTATTTTTCATTTAATGAGTGCAAATTTTTTCTTATTGTATCGCATTCCTAGGCTAGGCCTAGTCCCCATTCAATCGTTGAATAGTTTGCAAAAAAAATTGAAAATGCCAAATCCATTCATCTTAATCGTTGATCATGTTTTGTTTGACATAAAAAAAACCATCATAACTGTTTCTTTCCTCTTTTGTGTTCGTACATTGGAAATGAAAAACAGCCAAAGGTGGAAGAGATTAAAAGATATGATAGCTGCGGTGGCATTTTCATTGTAAATAAAGAGAACGAAAAATCCGTATTATGCATGAAATTATTACATATTTTTATATTTATATACAATTTGAATGTTAATGACGTTAATTACACATAATTCATACATTACATGCATGTATTTAAATTTGTGCCTTTCATACAGGAATTGAAAAATTATCGCCCAATTTTATTCATTTCGAACGAAAATCTAGTTGTTGGATTTGTTTTTTCTCTTTCGAAAATTTTAACATTAGCTTTCTGAACTTTAAACCCTGTGCTGTATTCTGTATTCGATACTGTTGTCATGTTGCTCACGTTTCTTGTCTTTCAATTATGAATTCTATTTGGAACAAACATGTTTCAATGAGATCGAACCGACCGTATTTGATTAATGCACCACCGTGAATAAAACACTTGAGTTCCACATGCCAACTACCAGCCGGCCACAATTACCATGTGTAAACGGTAAACGGCAGGTCAGAATTAGATTCAAATTGGTTTTTAATTAGATGTTTCAAATCAAAATCGACATAATTCAAAAAAAAAAAAAACAAAACAAAAAATGAAATATCGCGATACGTTTGAAGCAATTCATGCTGCATAAATTATCATCTCCCATAACGATAATAATAATAATAATAATGAGCATTTGAAATTGGTTCAACTGAAACCACTTGAAGCCATTTGTATGGGCATATTTTTGTGATTAATTCAATATTTGTTGATTTCGGGTCGTTTAAAATAGAACAAACGCCGACCATTTGCAAGTTGCGAACGGTCATTTTTTTTTTGTTCATTTCGTTTGTTTCTATTTTGAAAATCACCAGCTAATCAACTATTATTACGCATTGCGATTAGCATTAGAATCAAATTATCATACGGATGTTAAAGCATTCTCAACCAAAATAGAATCTCGTTAATTTATTGCTGTCGATGCTAACGAGTTGTGTTTGTACTCGAATCAAACGAGAAAATATTACACAAAACACTTTGAGCATTTGACTTCGAAAAATCTTCTATTTTTTCTGGTGATTCGTCCGATGTGGTTTTCCTTCCGTTCATTTGGAAGTTTATGGGAAATTTAACTCCCATGAAAACAAAATCATTTTTTTTCTTTCTCTCGTTTGTTTCTCATTATTTATTACCGAATTATAAAACATCGATGTAATTCTATTTTTTTGTTTTTGTTTTTGTTTTTTTTTTCAACTGCCAATTGGGTGATTTACTGTTTCCTACAGTGTTTCTCTCAGTTTTATTGAGATTTCATATTAAAAACGTATTATTATGAGATTTATTCAATGTTTCAGTGTACAGTTCGTTTAATTATCAATGTTTTTGACCGCAAATGCCATCAATTATTTCCATTTCATATTGTAATTTGAATATTACGATAGTATTTTGCTCACTGGTGCCCAATGTTCCAATACTTTCATTCATTTTACGATGGAAATTACTTCATATTTGAATGGGATATGGAATTGAATGACGATACAAATTCATGTGCAAATGTGTTGGGAAAATTTATTGACCATGGCGAATGATGAATGGAAGCAACATGAATATTAAATTTTCGTAAAATGTCACACCACACAAAATCACCAAATTTTACATCATTCGATTCGAACTTCGATTCAACTGCAAAATCATTAAAAGTGTTTCGTGTTAATGTTTTTTTTTTTTCGGTTTGTGGACGCTGTTATTTTGTCAATTCGAAAATATGCGTAATTGCAACCGGTAATGAGTTTTCATGTTTCGAACGGCTCTCGAATTTCGAACGGTCTAAAATGATTTATTGATGAAATTAATGGATTTTGCTTGTGTAAATAATTGAAATTGAATCCAATTTAATCCTTTTTGCTTCGATTTTACATTAATTTTATGTCATTTATTCCGTGGCCCGGTTCCTTTTTGATATGATAAAGAGCCGAGAATGTCATTCTTTATTTTTATTTTATTCCATTTTCAGTATGAAAAGCATTTTAACTTTTCTAATTAACTCGATCGTGCGCCACGCAATCAATATAATATAATTAATGGACAAATAACACATTTCACCACCTTTCCGTTCCTTTGCAATCAAAACCATCCATTCCGTATAATGGACTCTTATTACTTCTCCACTTACAATGCAATTGCTGTTCAATTTTAAATTCATTCCATTCTTTTTCCCATTTCCCTATTGCGATGCCGATGCTGTTATTGGCCATTCATTTCGTAAGATGAATTCGGAAAATTGTTTGATGTGATTTTGAATGAAATGGAAGATGGATGTACGTGTATATCGTTCTTCGTCTGTGTCAACCCACATAAATGAAAAAGTTTGATCCATTTGTTTGCATTTAATCCAGCGTTGACAAATCTCATGGAGATTCGATTTTTTTTTTCTGTCTTTTTTTTCTCATTTTTATTCTGAACCGAACGCAAGTACTCAATTAAATATTGTTATTTTAGATTTTTCTTTTACCTTTTACCAAATTACGTGAATAACGAACGCTGTTAAAAAGTGGCGCATAAAAAAACTTCTTGAAAGCTGTTCGAAAGAAAAAGAGTAGAAAATTAGGTGAAATAGCGAACACCAAACAAAGTTTCAAGCTATAAATAAAAATAAAATGAAAAGTGAACAAAAAAAAAAAAAAATAAGATGGAAAATCAAATCGAAATGGCGAGTAGAAAAACGGGAAAACAAATTGTAAAATACCCTTAAAAAGGCAATCGTTTTTTTTAAAAGCATTCGATTTTCAATGAGGTTTTTTTTAACTTCGTCTTCTTTCCACCTTGAAACAAACAAGTACATTGAAAAAATGTGCGAGATCATTTGTACTGAGCGTTCGGGGGTGCGGGATTTCACAGGATGGTGTAAGCAAGGAAAAGAATATTTGTGAACAAATTTGAAAAGTGATGGTGAAATGAAATGACATAAAATGAATGTACAACAGTTAAAAGTTTTGCTTTTTATTTATTACGTCTCACATCTTTTAAAATCCTTCATAAAGTTTCTTCAATCGAACACGAAATAGAAATAAAATTTCATGCAATCATTGCCCTTTTCTGCACCAAAAAAAAAATAAACCAAAAGTTTTTCTCTCCTTTCTAATCGTACGAAATTCACTTGTTTTAACCCGGCATTTTGTTTTTCGTTTGCATTCAAAAGCACTTTTGATTGTGAAGTGAAAAATTGCCAAAATAATTTACAGAATCAAACGAAAACGAGAGATTTAAGAGAATGAGAGATAATCCATGGATAAAAACACGCGCTTTTCAGCATCAAAAATTTGTTTTTGCTGGACAAAGTTTAGATATACAGAGCCAAGCAATTCAGGACGAATGAATGGAAAAAATGAATTACACAAATAAATTGCTCACTAAAAGCTTCCAATGATTTCTTTTTTCGCTCTCTTTCTCTCTCGATCGTTTCGGTGTTAGTATGCAAATGGGAAAACACTAAACGTGCCAAGAGGTTTGTTTTAAAATTCACACTTGCAAAATAAAGATTTCGATGGTGTAACGTAAATTAAGAAGTTTCTCGCACCACTGCCATTTCATTGCAATTAGTTTGAGTTTTAATGAGCTCCGAAAAAGAAAAACAGCAGGAATAGCAACTTTTCGTCGAATTCAACCGAAAGCTTTAATGCTTCGAATTCGGTATCCTCTATCTTAGTCGAGCGTGACCCGTGACTCATGATGACAATAAGAATGTATACTTTGCATTTTGATGTAATTTTTGAATATCGATATTCAGGCGTGGCTTTTTTTTATTACTTCAATTGAACTAGTTTGCTGTCATTGATAAATATTTCTTTTATGGCTATAAGTTCAACTGCAGCTTATCAAATGCAGCACAAAATAAATGATGGTAAAATTTCGCAAATTTCATTTATAAAATGAAATAGCAATATGCCAATTTCAATATCCATTACGATACATAATTCAAATGCTTTACTTTACTTTATTTCGTTCAAATATGTTTTTTTTTTCGCCTCTTTCGCTATCCTTCCACTCTGAATTTTCAGCTAGATGTTCATGCATTCGCGTGAAATTTCATCAAAAATAAATTGCATATTATGAGCAAACATATTTACAAAGGATCAACTGCATATTGCCATTCTCTCGATGAATAGCAAATTGACTGAATATTGTATGAACCGCGCGTTATAAAATGAAAAAGGCAAAACAAATTAAAAATTGAGTGTCTGATGATGATGCTGCCGCTGCCGCTGCTGTTATTACATACAGTCAAAAAAGAAAAGAAAAAACAGAGTGAAACGATTGCAGGGAAAAACCTGGCTGACTTTCATTCATGTTTTTTTGTTTTTTTTTTTTTTGAAAAAAAGGCAAAGAAAATAACACTTCATCAAAACTACAAAGAGAATTGTTAATTAGGATCGAGCCATTTTCCATTGGCACATTGTCCCGTTGTTCGTGTTAGTTAGTTAGTTAGTTAATGTTATACATACATGCTAAATGTAAGTCGTTTAACCATCGAAGGATTCACAACTATAGTTCTATCTAACAAGAGATGGATTATTATTATTATTTGTGTGTTTCCAACACCCTAGCACAACCTCCGCATACTTTTTGGCCACGTAATTGTATTTATAATAGGAGTGAAAACCATGGAATGAGAAAACGAGGATTGAATGTATAGCAATATCATCATCGTCATTTCGTTAAAAGCTCTTTTAATGCTATTAAACGAAGTTATTTTTCCTCTTTGTTGATCGGAAACGTATACCCGTTATATGTGGCATACAATTTGTGTATCATATTGGTTGGTGCTCTTTTTATAAACTACTTTTAACGCTCTTCATACACTCATGTATTTAATTTTGCTATAAACGATTCTAACGTACGTACGTACGTAGTTAAATATTATATACTCAGTCAATTTGCCCCTCTTTTCATCACTTTTTCCCAGCAAAGGAAACGTATTGAAACGCTACGTTTCAATCGAGAAACGCCCATTTCGACGCATTCATCAGCAAACGCAAGCGACTCCTAAATCATAACAGCAATCAATTTTCGCACACATATTTCGTCTCCGTTTCCATATAGCATAAAATGGCGCGATACATTGGTACTTTATGCTCATTCAGATAGATACGGAAAATTGATTTTCATCTTAAATCTGATTGTTATTTTTTCCATATTAAACATTCCGTATTAAATATGGAAATCAACCGAAAATTTGCACATTTGACTTGAATTTGAGATTCGACGCAAATTTTTTTCCACATTAAAAAGGTTCATCATTTGGTATTGTTTGCATAGTTACTATCTCGAAAAACTTCATTTCGATACTAATAGCTGAAATTGTTATTGAAATCCCGAATGAAAATGTTCAACAAAATAATAATGACAATGAATGACGAACGATGGACAACGAACAACGAACAACGATACGACACGATACGGGTTTGAATGCTTTTGATACACACATAAATCTCAAAATCAAACAGCGTATGATTGGTTGTGCATAAGAAGCGACGACGTTTATTTCGAAATTTTTTTTTCTTCTTGTTTCGCATCTCTTCTCATTCATGCTTTAAATCCGATGCTGATTTTCATTACATTTGTAAAGAGGTGGAGTCATACACACACACTCGCACTCGCGCTGTTCGCTTGTTAATCACACTATTTATTTATTCGACTGTTTGTCTTGTTCCCTTCTTTTACGTGCTGATTCTTCTTATTCTTCCTCTGCCGTACGCCAGCGGTGGATTTTCTTTTGATATTTTTTTTTTCCTTTTATTTTTGGTGTGTTTTTTTTTCTTGAAAGATCTAAAGCTTCTTAAATTTTCGGATATTGAACCATTAAGAAATTGTTCGAAAGTCATTATACTTTTTGTTAAAAACTTTTTTTAAAACCAATTTTCGCAGCATCAATTTCAAAATATTGAACCAAAAAAAAAAATAATTGTTTTCGATTGATGATCACATACAAAATGTCCACCACCCATTTCATGATAATGAATCGTCCTAAAAAGCGAAAAACCAGTTTTCTTCGGGGAATACAAATGGAATCGTTTCATTTTCAATTACCCATTATCTAGATATATAGATTCAATCGGATTTATTCCAATGCACAAATTAAACATTTTGAATTGAGTCTATGCAAATGTTCCAAACTTCACCGCATGAAAAACGGACTCATTGCTAGAGCTAAATTGAAAAAAAAGAGCAAAGAATAATAACAAAAACAACAACACGAATATGATAATTGCAAACGGGGGGCAAAAAAAAAGAGAAAGAAGAAATAAAGCAAACAACAAAAGCAATACAATACGATAAAAATGGGAAATGGTGTGAGTGATCGAGTTGAAAAAAAAAAATGAAAATAAAGAAAAAACAATCACCATTTGTTACTTGGTATCATTGTTAAAATATAACAAGAACGCATTGCTTAATGCTCGACATAAATGAATTGGCTTTGGCAGTCCTTCTCTTGTTAAATTCATCGTTTTTCTTTGGTGCGTTTTTGTTCGCTTCTCCTCCAAACATTGCGGAAAGAAAAAAAAAGAAGTCCAAAACTGCCATGTGATTATTTATATTGTGTTGAGCGAATCGAAGTTGACGCGCGCGTTAAAATTGGCTCAGCGTTCAGCTTGTATTGTAACTATACATAACCAAATATGAATACATTCAAATATATGTATATATAAAGCAAATAGTAGTGTATGGTGTGTGGT
>GL501640.1:9811-25727 GCA_000149185.1 Mayetiola destructor
CTCTCATAAAATTCAATCGGGGTTCACATTGAAAGTAGCAGAAAAACATTGTTTTACCGTCAACTTTAAGTGAGTAGCAATTAATGTGTTTGTCTCGTTGCCCGAATAAAATGTTAGGAAGTAAATTAGGTAACTTTCGAACAAATAAAAAACTACTTAAGAAAAATAAATAAATTCATATTCATTAGCCCTCTTAAGATATATTGTAAACTTACGATTGGTAGGTAGTTCATTGAATCGGTTAAATACAATTTCCCCTCTTGGAACGTTAGAAATCTGAATAACGTACCCAGAAAGATTTTGTGGTAAAATTTTCAGAACTTTTCAACATATCGTATTCGAAATGGGAGTTGTTTTTTGCCGTTCGGATGGACTGCTAATATAGTATCAGTGAGTTTTGTGAATTTTGAATAACTTGATAGAATTTTTACATTGCATTCATCGTAAAACTCATCTCTATGCAAGTACATTTGCGAAGGAAAATTGGCTTTGATTTCAAATCAGTAATAGAGTTGGTGCTGGGATGAATTGATAGTGATCTTTTTGGATGGGGCAGCTATTCACAAATTTTAAGTAGGTATTCAAAGATTTCCACACATTTTAAAAGTTCAATTGGTAGTGAACAAGTTGATGAATGAACAGCTGTAATCGGTTACTGCAATAGTTTCAATGATTCCGGTTAACTAGCTTCCCCACGTAGAACCGTGATGTTCTAATAATTTGGATTGACTCAAAACTCTGTAATAAAAAACAAGAAAAAAAAAATCAGAAATTAATTATTAGTTGATGAAATTGTGTTCCTCGAAATAGCAATGTTTATGTTAAAAATTTTGTCCCTGGTTTCTTAGACTTATATCAGAAATGGATTATTTCATCATCAAAGTAACAAATAAAAAAAGCTGGCATTTATTTGGAGAGGCTGACTTAACACTTTGCTTCACATTGTCTTCGTGGGTAAGACCACACATATGGAGGACGATAGAACATGTTCGAACGGTGATCGAAAAATATGTGTTAGGTCTGTCTAAATTACTTTCATTTACATGACTCTTCGATTTCCCCGATAACATATTATACTGAACAGAAAAGTAAAACAACCAAAAACGAAGGTTTCTCTCATTTGATATTGGAATTGAGAATATTTACAGTTCGTTAACTCCACGAAATACGTAGTCATTGATAATTGATCTCAAAATTTTATGAATTAATTTTTTTGAAGTATTCTTAAGCTTCGATCAATTTCGAACCATGTAATCATTTGAACGAAATATTTTAACATTATTTCGTTTGCATGTGGCAAAAGCTTTTTCATTATTATTTAGTCGGTTGGGTCGATGACTTTCAGTTTGATGAAATCGACAACAATTTATTTTTGGGGATCTTCAAAATCCCGTTTTTGAGCCGTCATATTAGGCATCTATTGCAAATTCAAATGTACAATGTACATTGGTGAATCATAAGAAGAACAGTTCACATATTGAACGTTTTTACATTACATATCATTGGACTGCAAGTTTATTGTTATTCTCCAAATGTAAATATTTACACAGTTACTCACATGTGATTACCATGTGTACTCTGTTAATCTTGAATCAAATGAAAAGGGTACACGTATGAAATATACGAAGGCCGAGTCCAATGTTTAGAATATAATGAGAGAGCATACATTTCAGCTTTCAAATTATTCCGATTATTAAAATAGGAAGTACTCGAAACTATAAAAGTAAAGTGGCATTGTAATCTTTGATGATTTAGTATGTATGTATCTTTAATCTTTGTGAAATCCATAAGATATCATTTTTCCCTATTTGCGTATTTTTCATGAAATTTCTTAGAAAAATTGAAGGCCTTATGGTTGAAGAAACAAGCTTAAGATTAAAGGAACTCATCAGCTTCACTTCATAACAACTTCGAATATTGTTTATTCCCATGGTCAAGAAAAATTCTTTTCGCGCACGACAATTATTATAATTGCAATATACATATTTAATTTGCTCGCCTTCAATTTTATTCACGACTCTTTTAATTTTCATTCATTCTGTTTCACTCATATATTCAATGAAATATATTTTTATAGTAACCCAATTTAACCGAAACGAGTGCATTGTGTGATAACCACTGAATTCGAAATGACAGCTATCAATAGTAAGCAATGCTGCTGTTCCCATACATTTTGAAAGAATTTCCGCACATTTTCGACAATCACGGCTATCATTTCGAATTAAGTAGTCACAGGATCTTCAAATTCGGAAAAGGAATAAAATGAGACAATGGGTCAAACACAACCAACATTTTGAAGCTATAGGTGAACTATAACCGAGTTCTTTTTGTGAGTGAAAATCGGCATTTTATATGAAAATCGCTTGCTGCCTGGATACTTTTTGCCTGCAGTGTATGTCTTCAGATGTCAGTTGATTAAGCCGAACTTCCATTGTAACTGATTAAATGTGCATTCTAACTGTTTGCTATGGTTTCAATATGCTATTTTGTGATTATTCGAATGAAAAATTACAGCATTGAACATCGCATCGAATGAAAAAGAAAAACAAATTTTAAGGCATCACGTGAATTCTGTTCACGAATATCGAATTAATTTCAATGGAATTAATAATGCTCTCAATCATCATCGTTTCAATATTTCATAATAATTTTTTTCATTCCTCATATAACGGCATCTAATATTTTGCTCTGGGTCCTAACACATAGCAACAAACAGTCGATTATTGAGTAATTGTGCGTTGTACGGCATAAACAAATTAATTCAAATACTGTATGGAATTTACGAACTCGAATTGTATATACACAACGATAGCGATACAAATTGAGGAAAACGTTGTTGAGATTTTATTCTCAACGAAACGAATGAAAAAAAATCTCACACACACACATCGAAACAACAGTAACTGATTCCATCCAACAACACTGTAATGCTACTTATAATATGGTTCGAATGTAAATAAATTGTCATCAAAGTGTTTTCACATTCCCTTTTATCCACTCTTCACCGCATAAATATTCATGTGGTTTGTATCGTGATTGATAATACTATTTTGTTTGGGTGAAAAAAAAAATAAAGCGACTTGAAAGGTATTTTATGAATTAACGACATTCGGATATTAAAGAACATGGTGCGAACACGATTGATTTGATTTGTAAGTCTATCAAAAACTTATAAAAAAAATGAATTGTTATTATACGTATTATTATTTTTGGGGAGTATTTTGTTAATCCTGTTGGATCATTTAAAGAATACCTACCATATTAATATTGGACACGAAAAGTTCAGGAGATTTCACAAATGATTCATATGAATCAAAATTTTCGGAGGAGAAATTATGAACGAAACAAACGCAAAACTGAGCCAAAACCGCACAAGATTTTAAGATACATTTGATGTTCTGAATGTAATGCCGATGAAAAAAAAAAAGTTTTTCGAAATTGATTTAGTTTTGTCGTGATTCTTTTCCGCTTTTTCAGTCAGTTATATTTTTCGACAAATTTGTCAATTAACTTTTCGAACAGAATGAAAATAAATAAATCATCAGGTTTTTGTTAAAAATGTATGTTTAATATAAGAATTGAGGCAATTGACAAACAGACGTTGAAGAACACAAGTTTTCGTTATTATTCGTTCATTCAAATTGTGAAGTGGTCTTGAATCAAAACATCATCAGAGATTTCATGTTTTGTATTTTGATCGCGCACTCAATGATCATGTAATAATTCAGAATTAAAAAGATTTCTAATTTGATATGTTAAGCTCAATAAAAAAAACGAATGTGACACACGGTTTGAAAAAAAAACTTGACATGACGATACACAAGACACCTAAAAAGCAAAACAAAACCAGCGTCAATATAGACCAATCAATGCACAACTGCGATGGAAAGATTAGAAAAATATTGAAAAATCAAATATAAGAGCAAATTTGTTTGATTTATGGATTTATAAATTAAATTTGGAAAATGGCTAAGTCTCCTTTCGTATATTAAAAGGCATGCCGTTGAAATTGAATAGAATTAATAATATAAAGGCGAATTCGAAAGAAATACAGCAAGATTGTTATTTCAAATTGATTTAGCAAAAGAGACTGAGAATATTTATCGTTTGTTTATGGAATTCACGTTTACAAAGTACAATTTCAATGTATGATCGCTTCAAATGTGTTCATTTTGATTTGATGAAACTCTTGAAAATGATGAAATGCGCGCCCAAGATTCAAACAATTAAATAGTAATAGTGATCGAATTGATTCAATTGTTTTCATTCTCAATTCATGAAAGTATAAAAGCTTTATATGAATACCATTAAATTACCGTATCGTAAACCGAAAGCACCTCACATAATCCTTTGGAAGGAATAGCAATTTATTTTTTGTTCTCAGTATTTCATTTTTGACCAATTTTGAACTGATTTGCGAAAGATTCAGTGATTGTTCTCATCTTAAACAAATGAATTATTAGCGAAAGAGAAAACTCTCCATTCTGATTGGACGCCTCATTCATTTCTTGTTACCCCTTTATTTTTTCATATGAATAACAAATAAAAGAATGAGAATTAAATCTTACAGCGAAAACAACATATTTCTCGATACTTCGAATTGATCCGTGCACAAATGAATAATATGATCGCGAATGCAAATCCAACAAAAGTCTTTTTCAATGACAAAATAGTCAACATAGATTAGATCGAACTTTCATCGGAACTAATTTAATGGAAATTTCAACTTTCTGTTGTGGTTTCAACATATTGTTTTGTGAATATTCGAAAAGAAATAATAACATGGAACATCGCACCGAACTGCATCAAATGAAAAAGCAAAACAAATTTTAAAGCATCACGTGAATGCTGTTCACCAAAAACGAATTAATTTAAATGGAATTAGTATCCGTGTATAACTAAAGTGTCAGGTTTCATGGAATATGGGGCCTATGATGTTGCTCAGCCCTTTTCACTATTGCTCTGTGTCGAAATGCATCTAATATTTCGCTTTGAGTCTTTAACCACAGCAACACACAGTCAATTAATGAGTAATTATGCGTTGTTATGTGGCTCTTGGTTCTTGGTTCTATTCATAAACAAAAAATTTGTATGGAATTTACGAACGGGAATGGTACACAACGATAGCGCGAATCAGACATATTGAGAGAAACGTTGTTGAGATTTTATTTTCAACGGAATGAATGAAAAAAAAAGCACGCACAGCAAAAAAAACAGTAACTGATTCCATTCAACTACACTGAAATGCTACTTGTAAAATGGTTCGAATGTTAATTAACTAGCGTCAATATGTTTTCACATTTCGTTTTGTGCACTCTTTGATTCTATTTGCGGTTGATTCTTCTTTTCATATTTATTTAACGTAGTTTGTTTTTCATTCGATTGTTTCCTTCTTGAACCGCCACAAATTTTTCATTTCTTAATGACTTTTCTTTTGATTGACTATAATATTATTTATTTGCTATTGCACGCTCAATGCACGATGCTAAATGCTAAATTGTGGCACATTATTATGTTCAAGCAAATAAATGCAGTGAAACCTCTTAATATCTCATCAAATGACAATGCACCATTTACAATTAATCAACAATGACAGCCTGATTGCTTTCAACTATTTATAGATTTTCGAAGCTATTTCTGGGAATCGTTATCTGTTCGCAAAATAATAATTATGAATAATTCATGATAAGCTGTGCTTTCATTCATAAATTTCATCCATCTGCATACGTTTTACACTTTGCGCTCTGCACACACTTTGATGCATCACACGCCGATCAATAAATTTGATGTGTTTTTTTTTTTTTAATTGTGCGTTAAATTTCAATATGTATAATAATTCATTTAGATGAAGTCTGTGTATGTGTATCATTATGAATGCTCGAAAAGGAGCGTGAATGTTTGAATCTGCCATGAAAACAGCCAATTCTATTGATTTAGTTAAGACGCGACACTGATAATCGAGTAAGCAACTGGCAACCACCACTTTGAATGAAATGAACACAATAATTTTCCATTACTTTTTCTCCATTTTTTCTCATTTCTTCGAATTTCGTTTTCGGAAACAAGGGAAGAAGAATGAGACTTACTGTTTTATGAGATTGCGATACAACGTTCATTTTATGTAGAATAGGCACTGTGGGATTCATGATTCATAACAAATAAGAATGTTGACACTTTAATTCATATAACTTCTTGTACTTTCGAGCAATCTATCGAAGAACAAGTCGAAGAATTGAATATTGAACATGTGTTTATTAGTGTATTCATTCTGTTTTGCTGTTATTCGAAATTGAGAATATTGATTTTTTATTGAAAAACTAATCAAAAAGTCAAATTCCAGAGAACCACCAAAACTACCGAAATGGGTTCGATGAAATACATATTTAGTTTTTTTGTCGATATTTACCGAAATTTACATATTATCATTAATTATTATTCTTATTTTTATATTATGTATCACATGAATATGGTGTTTTTATTGTGCATTATTAGTAAGTACTGATTTGTCACGATTGGGCTGTCTTCATTTTTATCGATATGACACACATATTTTTCGGTTTGCCCGAAAGATAAGCATTCAATTAGGATTTCATTTTGTTTCAATAAATAATAATAAAAATAAAGAGTGAGTCCAACGTTGTCTTTTTGTATTGTTCATATTCACGATCCGTTTACTGGACGAAAATCAAATGTGATCGGCGCTTGTTGTGTAGCATTTTCCCTTCTCTCTCCCCAAACCAACATCGGATATAGTTTGCTAATTTAATGAAGGTATTCATATCATTTAAACTTCATTTACTTGAAAAGATTATTGCGATTGGCCGTTCAATCAAGTAGTTTTCTGTTTAGTATGTTTTGAATACTTGAAAGATTTCGTGTGGTGGCAACGGAAATGCATTTTCTTTTTCAATTCTGGCCATTCAATTGATACGCACAACATTGGAATAAAATTGCGTTAAGCCGATATCCAACAAATAACGACCTCAAGGAATAACAAATTGATTGCAATGAATTGAAATGCATTATCATTGAATCAGATAAGACTGTTATATGTTCAACTGTTCGTTGTACTTTTGTTTGGTGCGAAAATAGTTAAACCATTTACATGGACACAAAAATGCCAATCGAAGGTTCCATGTAAATGTGCACATTCGGTCACGTAGTCCATTCACTAAAGTTAGTCAAAATTTATAAATATGAAATTCTGAATTCGTTAAAAATGCATTCGTTTCTATGTGCTTTAATTTAGACATTTTAATTCAAAATCGATTAAACAAAAAGTCAAACAAAATTACGAGAAGAGGAAGCCACAAGGTTATTTCCATTCGAAACGGTTTCTTGATATCGATGCCATTATCGAGCGACTAATCTAAAATTTCAATTCGAAAGTTAAAATAATTTGAATGCGAAATAATTGTATTTTTTCTTTCTTTCTTTTTTTGTGGTCCCAAAACGGCCTGTAACCGAAATTGTGATGAGATTTTTGTGTGATGGGTGCTCATTTCGATCAAATGCACGTGCCTTCAATCAATTTTCAGCTGTTTTCATCTCATTTGTGCCGGCTGATGTCCCCTTCTGTGTATCGTTTGTGCGACTAATTAGCATTTCATACAATGCCATATTCATTTGAATGTGCGTCGATATCTTACCTGATGGATATTCATATTCGATTTTTTTTTTCGTCCTATGGAATCACAAAACTATCGCATATCACCGGAACTGGTTTCATTCGCGTTTTTACGCAATAGTTCCGATTGAATGGGATTTATTTACATTCCGTCCGAATGTTTCCAAACATTGGGGAATCAATTTTTATTTTCGAGAATTCGATATGATGATCATTGTCTGAACGTATTGATAATAATTGCAAATTTGCGCTTTCGGCTTAAAGGTTTCTCGCATTTTCGAAGAAATCAATAATAATAATAATAATTGGTTTTCGACGTTTAGCCTTTGAATGAATGCAATGAGCAGAAAAAAACAAGAAACTTTGAAATGACATTACCCTAAGTAAGTAACTTGAAATGTTAAGCGCCGTACGAAGTGAACAATCTCTTTTCTATGGCTGATGAATCAGAACTCAGTGTTTTAAGGTTTTTGTTGTGTTTTGTTTCTGGTTCATTTTCCGTTTTATCAAATTTGTTTAAATTGCCATAATCTTGAATCTTGATACTTTAGCCAACTAAAACTGATAATTAACTAAATTATTATCATTTGAGGCTTGATTCTGAAGTAATCCAAACACATAAAGTATAATTATATTTCAATTATGTAGTTTATTTGAGGATATTCTCTTTAATCTGTCGTCAGAAGATTGGCATGCCATATACCATACACTCAATCAATTCACTATTTATAAGGGGCGATGAATAAGATGTTTCTGATTTTGATTCAATCTATGATTATATAATTATTCATTTACGCCTTATATTGGCGATTGGCGATTCTCAAGGTGAAAAATGAATTTTAATCGCTTGATCAAGTTCTGTTTCAACCTTCTCATGATCCACAACGGAAAATAATATTCGACGAAAACTTTGAACTCATGCTCACATATGATGTTCTGAATATCCGATGTTTGATTCGCTAAGAATTCAAATTCGTTTCCTCATAATAGAAAATAAAATCCGAAGAATCGCATTTAAAAAGACCGAACCTTTTTGATGCATACGAATCATATTTAATGTTTAATATGAGCCCGTCGAACAAATATCACATATCGTATGGACAGGCAAAATATGAAAAACAAATACGCCAAAAGTGTGCTCATCAAGTTTATTGATTTCAACATCGTTTTACATTCCATGTGATTTTGAATATGATATACAAATGTCTGTCAATTAGTGAATAGTTTCTTTTCCTCCAGTCTGAATTTTTTTTTCTGCGCCATTACTTGAGCAAATATATGTAAAATGTACACAAAATATTTTTTTGAATGAGCTTCTGAAATCGAATCTAACAAACATTCTTCATTCACTCAATATACAATTGTCCAAACGAATTGAGTTTTGTAATGCATTGTATATTGTATATCTCTCTGTGTGTCACATGCGATCAGGTAAATGATTTGTAAATGTGATTGACCTAAATAGCATTGATTGCTTTCGATTAGTTTCAATTGATTCTAATGCCGAAAAGGTACAAAATTCGATACGGAACGAAAACGCACACAGAACCATATCCGAAACACAATGATCGTAGGACAACAAAATCGATACTAATCCTCGCGTTTGTCTTTGATTGATCACTCAAAATATCAGTGGATATCACGAACGATTGATTGTATTTATCTCAATACAAATCTACCATTTGCATAGTGAAGTGAGTTTTTCTGAATTTCTTTTGATATTTTTATCTAATCGTCACCTATACCAAGTTTGAGCGTAAAACGATTACGTTTCTGTGTAACATGATGCGCAAACATAAGGAACAAATTCAATTCGTTACAAAAAAAAACCGACAGAAAAAATTAGATCGGATTTAACACTTTAAAGACACCCTCATTCCCTTAACCAAATTCAATATACGAAGCTTATTGATTGCGATTTGAGTTTCAATGTCACTGAAATGATTTTTTCCATTTTTTTTTCACGTTTGACTCTCCATTTTTCCGAATTCAAAAATAAACATTCATATGCTTTGTATTGTAATTGATAATACTATCCATCTGGGTAAGAAAAAAATAGGTTTGCTAATTAAAAACTTATTGATCAAAATGTTTTTAAAGAAAGAGTTAGCAGGTCTCGCTCGACATTATGAACAATTCAATTTGATACTTAATATTTTTGATTTCACCATACTTGTTGAGATATTCGCAATGATCGCACCGTTATTCCTACACATCAATTAAACCATAGAACGTTTTTGTCATTTTAAATTCCTCCGAATCATCATTATCATTCGTCTCTTTTTTGCACTATTCATCACTGAGTATGAATTTCACTCATTCGTAATATTCTTTCTCCTTATTTTTTCTTTTTAATATTTAATGTATATTAAAAAAATCGTATCAAAGCAAGAAAAATACAACAAATAGACAATAGAAGAAAAATACCAAAAAATAAAAGCCTAAACTCGTCATTTCTTGAGAATTTCAGAGTTGAAATCATTTGTATATTGTATATTCATTACGACTTTCACTCACGCTTCGGATACGTGCATTCGGAAGGCTTATCTTCCTGAAGCAATTTCTCTACATACACTGTATATATTTCACAAAGCTCTGTTGGAATTTATCCAATGGCTTCAAAACCAACTTCACAAATTCGAACATTCAAACCGTGCTTTTCATACAAAATACTCTGCTAAGGATTATTGGTAAAGCAATACACGAGCTCCGTTCATATTCAATCAATTCCGTGCGCCGATATATTTCCATTAGTTTTTTAGTTTTCATTTCCATTATTCATTGGCTTTAAACCTATCCATTTTCCACTAATAAACATTCATTTCACACTGTTACGTTATTTTCAACAGTCTACATTGACCAAATTTTTGCACCCATTCAGATAAATTATCATCATTTATACTTTTATTTTTGTATAGTTCCTACTTTTTAGTATTTCATAATATTGGACATCATGACTCATATTTCATGACATAAAAATTCATAGGCAATAGTGCAAAACCGACTAAATGCGTATTCGAAATAGATTCATCTTCGTAAATTAAAATAAAAGGTCAAATATGATAAATCATGCAAAACGATTATTATTGATTATTATTGTTGTTTGGCTCGCAATATTGAAAATTAGTAAGGAATAAAATGTTTGTGTTACCGGATATGTAATTGCACTTTATAACCGATTGATATCAACCATCAAAATCAGCCTTATCCAAAAATAGTTTTCTAACAATTTGACACAGCGAACTCAACATGAGATATGTGTTATGTGAAAAATTCATTTGGCGTGTGGCCAACTTTTTGTTAACGATTCTATTCTCTTAATTTCCTTTTGTCTTTTCTGAAAAACAACTTGGAAGATTTTTGATAAATGAACGACATGAGTTATTGAATGTAAAGGAAGCCGCAGCGAAAAGAACACGAAAAAAGAGACTCAAATCGTCGTTTACATTGAGGAGAATACAATTTTCAAGAAACTCACATTTCAAATAAAATTGATATGATAAAAAATATTGAATGGAAATAAAAAACCGAATCACTGAAAGAAGAAGAATCTATTTATTTGTTGTTTTTTTTTTTCAATTTTAGAATTAAAAAAAAAAACAATCTGAAGAGTTCAACTCATACCGTAATAGATACTAGATACCAAAATCTTATAGACTCTCAAGCGGTATCATATATGCGTTTTTTTCATCATTTGTTATCATAAATTTATTTTCTCAAGACTTCAAATTTCGAAAATGAATGTTTTTAATCTAATCGATTCGTAAGCCAAAGCAGAAGACAGAGAATAACAATTTCATGGGGAAATCCAAAACAAGACGAAACCATAAATCCATAATGTAGGCAGAAGACTACATCAATGGATGTCTTAACGCGAGATCTTCACTTTTGATTTTGTTGGAATCAAATCCAAAGGATCTCTTATATATCTTTTCCATGTCTTTTAATTTTCATAACAGTCGATTGGATGCCACAAAAAGTTTTAACATAATTGTCACCGGTATACATAATGACAAGACTCTTTATGTTTGAGTATACGAAATACAAATAGACCCGGGGCGATCGATGAAAAATGGAAAAAATAAGTTATAAGTTAATGCACAAAATGTTTTTTTGTGTTTTTCTTCCAAAAATTTGAGTGAATGTAGATTCAAATCTTAACTGATCACGCAACAAAGGAAGACGGAGAGAGATAGAGAGAAATATAATATAAAACTTTAACGTACAATAAATTTTAAAAATATTGGTTTAAAAGAGCACCATTGTTCTGATAACTATATTAATAATAAAACGCCAATCAATTTCCCAAGGAGATACTTTGCTTGCCTATCAAACACTAACCACAATAGAGAAATCCGAATTTTGTAGGAAAATTTTAATTCTAATGGATTCGGCATGGCAATTGAAGGACCAAAGTGAATTATTTTATAATAATTCAATTAGTTACTTCCTCTTTTATTCCGAAATGATCATTTACATTGATCAATCTTTGACCCAAATTTTGATTTGGCCGAAAGCTTTGCATGAGTTTTGGATAAATTTTCTAAAGGTGAAAACCTTCTTTGAATAATAATAATAGTTATTGTTGTTGAAATGTATATACATGATTTCATTTCGATTTAATCTCCTTTTGTTACGAACAAAGTTCCGATATAAAGGAGTTTGAAGAATTTGCTTTTACAATTGGAACGAAAAATTTGTTCTGAGGTTTTTCGTTCTATGAAAAAAGATGCAAATTACGATTCTGGTTATTTTTTGCCATTTTATTGAAAAGCACGCAAAATCTGTTAAAATGAAACATCGCTATAACCAATATATCAGTCATCAATAGATCGACTGAGTGACGCACTTCGAACTTATTTTGGTTAAGATGTGCCGCAACATCGCTTTTGAATCTGATGATAAGCGATTCATTTCATTCCATTGAATGAATTTGCTAGGAATGCGGTCGATGTCAGAATAATAATTGATTTTCGATCAATATAAATTAAGTATTTCTTTCGAATGTAATATATCATTTCAAGCATTTCATGCGCATCTTATTTAAACGCACTAAAATAGGTAAATCTGAATCAATAGTCCATCTATAGATACAAAATAAATATCAATATATTTCTGTCGGTTACCGGTTACAATGTTTGAAATAAATAATTCGATTTTAACTTTTCAACGATGAAAGTACTTTTTGGATTTTAAATTGACATTATTCATTGTTTCATTGCTTGTTGCAAATATTGAAGTGATTACTTGAATAAATAATGCTATTAGTTAAATCAACGCGCGTTTCAATTCAATCACATGCATATGCTTTTTATCTTAAAAAAGACGGATGGTGGAACAAGAGACAGAAGGAGTGTCTGTTATTCCTATTAACATACGCATAATTATTATAATTGTGACAGGCAAAGTGTTAATGTTTTTACGCGTTTTTGTCGTTATTTTAAATCACAATCCGAACACTGAACGCTTACCACCAAATACTATAAATATAAAGCAGTTGTTCTGTTATGAAACAATAATTCTATCAATAATGTGGATCTTCACTCTGCTTTTTTCTTTCAAATAATAAAATCGTTGTTTTGTTTCCTTCACGAATTGATTGACGCCTTTGAAAGTCACTATTTTATATATTTCATGAAAAGCTAACTAAACTTATACTTAATCAAAAATGAACACACGTCAATTGTTTTTTTCTCATTACAAACACAATAACACAACAAACACACCATTTCACTTATTTGAGGCGAATGAAAAATAGGAGAATGAAGTGTTTTCCGGAAAAAAAGGGAATTCGGAAGTATGACAGATGCTCTATATTCAACCAATTCGAGTGGTTCATGGCACATGCCATACGCCACATCGTGCACAATGCATTATTAAAGAAATAGATAGAATGTATTAATATGTATTGAACTAACTATTACGAGATGTTGCGCCGAACCAGACACGAAATATTTAAAAAAATTAAATTCTGTATTATATTTTCATTTTTATGAGATACATGGCTTAAATGAATAATTGTTGATTGTTTGGATTGTGGATGGTCGACTAATACTTGAAAACCGATGTGAAAAAATAGAAGCGAAATTCGAAAATTATCCGATCCAATTCGAAATTTGGTGAAATGTTTGAACTATAATAAAAGTGCGATATTTATCGTTCATTTAACTAAACTTGATTCACATTCTTAAGTGTAATAGCATCGATGATCCTGCTCATCGAATGAAGGCCCGGTTTCAGTTTGGTTTTGCTAATTCCGAAATTTGAAGTCTTGCGCATCCTATTTTTCACTTTCAAAAACAATCGATTAGTTATTATTATTGACTATTTCAATGACAAATTTATTACTTAATAATGTAAACGACGCGTTTATACTTTGTTTGTAGCTATGATTTACCATTTTGAGCACTCTAATATAACCTTTGAAACGTGATGAAAGAATTGATTCTGAAAAATTTCTGTCAATAATAGATTCTAAATCAACAAAATATTCAAATCTTAAAGCGTATGTGGCCTGCCGACATTATGTGAAGATTGAGAATCTTAAATCAAATCAATTTTTTCCAAGGAAAACATAGTTTGGAGCATTCGATAAAACATGCTCGAAACTGTATCCAAGTCTACTCCTGTCCAAAAAATATCGTAATGATAAAAAATTCTGACGTCGTAAATGAAAAGTCTATTCAGAATGGATATTCGAGTTCCAATTTAATACAATATGCGAGAGTGTTGGATGTTGTGCACTCTACAAGCCTAAAGTACACGAAATATATAAACTTTTTAACATAAATGTTTAGTCTTGAGCTATGCTGAAAAATGTAAAATGTTGGCATTAACATTCTTGTTTCATTGTTTTGATTTCATTCTTGCACGTTTTGTTTTGAATTTTCAGCCATTGCGAGTTAGTCGTGAGTTTTTAATTGTTACCAAAAACTGAAACCGACAGGGCATCAAATGCGAAACGTCAACAAATTTCCTCAATTTCCATTCGGTTTTTTGTAATTTTTTTTTCTCTTGACAACAGTCGGATCCTTCAACCAAATGCATATTTTTGTAAATATTTTCTGTAAGAAAAGTTTTAAGTTTTTCTTTTAAATTGAAAAAAAAATCTTAATCACGAATTCGCACGATAATTGAATCTGTTCAATTCAATTTCAGCATAACTTAAAGACTAAACATTTATTGATTGAGTGAGCGTGGGAAAAAAATTCAAAAAACCGAATGGAAATTGAGGAAATTTGTTGACGTTTCGCATTTGATGCCCTGTCGGTTTCAGTTTTTGGTAACAATTAAAAACTCACGACTAACTCGCAATGGCTGAAAATTCAAAACAAAACGTTCAAGAATGAAATCAAAACAATGAAACAAGAATGTTAATGCCAACATTTTACATTGCCTTAATAGCAGCTAATGTTTTATCCAGTTGCCCGAATGACACACAACCATAATATCATGAATCGTTATAATTTAATGGTCTTGTTCACTCTGAAGAGTGAATAAATTAAATAAATTGAGAATGCGAAAATAGACAGAAAGATTTTAAAAATTTATAAATTTACGAATGTAATGAAACTAATTTCGGTGTTGCCGGAAAACTATATAAATGTTGATCGGCTAATCAATATCTATAGACTATTCAATGTCAAAAAAAAGTCAAGACGCTTTCAATTATATTCAAAGTCGCTGCAGGTAGGCTATATTCGTCGTTCTGTCATTCATTATTGATGGTTCAAACAAGGAGCGTCGCCATTTTCACATTCAATTTTTTTATGAAACAAACAAAAAAAAAGACATTAATAAAACCAAAACGAAAGTAAATTTCAGTCAAATTCAATAAAAAGTCATTCTCTTGGAATACATTTTTTTGGAAAATGAGCATCTGGTATAAAATATGCCAAGGACTTTGGTCTTCTTTTTTCACAAAGACGCCGACAGTCGCCGAAAATAATATTGAGCTTGACGATGGTAAAAATTCTCTTCTAATTAATCACTATTGACTATTGTCAAAATTCTATTCTCGCGAATTAAATAATAAAATCAAATTTTACAGAGATCATACCAATCAATGAGGCTGAGCCAGTCGGTGTAGAAAATGTTGGCATTGAGCCAGTTGACGGTAACAGTTTCATAATAGTGACATTTTGTTGAGTATATGGAGGACTCGAATATAAATATTCATTTCAGATAACATGCCGATAGGTGAGGCAGAAGAGATCCAACAATTGATTATAAACGAACCGGCTGACGAAATATGGCGAATAAATCAAAATGAAGAAAGCGAAAATGATG
>GL501648.1:5900-19582 GCA_000149185.1 Mayetiola destructor
CGAAAATATCATTGTCGGTTGGCATAAAAATAATAGTTGCATTATCACCATTCATTAGTTGTTCGGATATATTTCGTATACTATCTTCAAGAAACTTTACATAATACGATAATTTATCATTTTCTTTTGCGGAAATAAATTGATTTTCAACCATGGATTTCTCGTACTCGTGCCTCAAAGCAATCAATTCTCTGTCTTTTCCGTCCAAATCAATCTTTATCTGTTTCAGTTTATCTATAGCGTCATTTGAATGCGCACATTGTTCCTCTAGTGCTTGCATTTTCATATTGTAGCGATTCTTGATATGATTAAATGTCCCAATCAATAGATCTAAAAACTCATTGTTGGTTGGTGCAAAACTATCTGTTGCATGATCATCATCATCATTCATTTGTTGTTTGGATATATGTCGTATACCGTTTTCAAGAAACTTTACATATGGTAATAACTTATTTTCTTTTGTGGAAATAGATTGATTTTCACTCATAGATTTCTCGTATTCTTTCCTTAGAGCAAACAGTTCCCTGTCTTTTTTGTCCAAATCAATCTTTAACTGTTCAACGTCGCTTTGACACTTTTGTTCCAGATATTTTGCTTGCTGTTCTTCGGAATCAGCATATTGTTGCGCTAATGCTTGCATTTTCACATTGTAGCGATTTTTAACATGATTAAATGTCTCATTCAATTTATTTGAAATTTCATCGTTGTTTGGCACAACACTACTGATTGCGTGATCGTCTTTCATTTGTTGTTCGCATATATTTCGTATACCGTTTTCAAGAGAATTGGCATACGATAGCATTTCGTCATCACGATTCGTTTTAGAATGTGCAAGTTTTTTTTCAAGTTGTTTTATTCGATTTTTTAAATTACCTTCTAATGCTATTTGTTCACGTATAAAATGGATGGGGTCTCCTCCATAGCTAGGATAGTCGGGAAACGCTTTCAAATTTTTTATTACTCTTTCATTTCGTAATGCGTATATATCGAGCATCTTTTTGCAGAGTGTTTCGAATCGTGCTATACACGTACGCATTACTTTTGGATCATATAAATTTTGCATCAATTCAATACATATTTTATACTCATTTTTAAAATTTGAGAGTTGATTTTCATAATGTGTTTCGAGTCCCCCAAGCCAAGCCCGAAGAAGCATCTTATTGAAATACAGAAAAAGATAAATTTTCACTCACAATTTTTCATGATTCATAGACAGAACATCAAGCTTAAGAATCATCTATATGTTGATTAGGAAACATCCATTTATATAGGACAAATATGGATTCAAATTTTTGGGGATATCATCCGTAGAAAAAATAACTTTCTCTCTATGAAAATAAAAATTATGATTAAAAGTTTCGACCCTAAATTGATAAAAACTCTTATTATCGGTCCGAATATGCATTTTATCGCATTTTTCATAAAAATATTTGAGCCCGCAAAAATGAAACAAAGTATTCAAGGGTCTTTTGCATTATATGTATTACTTACGTTTCGTATTAACTCAAAATACTCCATGGGTGTACAATGTGAATTGTTCTTATTCTACAGGCTACAAAAAAAAAAAAAAATAACACCAAGATATTTTAATTTTTTTTTCTTTTAATAAATTGATAAGTTACATCTGGGTACATATTTTATATTTAGATATTTCAAGCAAAATTTACTGGTACTTTTTCAATCTTATCGGATAAGTCTTCACAATCTAATATTAAATTTGTATCATTTGACAAAAAGCCCTGGCTTTCTCCGCAAAAACAAGTTAAAACGAAGCCGCTCATTAAATCGTAATTCAAATTTGCCGCACAAATTTTCGACACGATCATATATCTCCCAGTTTCCTCGATGATATCTCCAGAAAAATGGACCAAACGAAAACATTTCGAACAACCATAGGCTCTGCCAGACATCAAAATTGGAATATACTTGCGAATTGGATCAAATTCACATGGAATATTTTTCAATACGATATTTTTTAGATTCAAGTTTGTCATGTCCCGTGTTCCAACCAGCTGTTTACAATTGATACATTTAGCCTCTAACGAATCACTCAATTCCACATTGAAAACGTTTAACAAATCAACGGCAATAGCATCGGCGTTTTGTTTACATAACGACTGAAGCGCCAGGAATAGTTCGCATGATGAACAACAATAATGTTGACTTCCATAATTATTTGGAAGCCATATTGCTTTTGAAACAACGCTCATATTTTATTTACTATTTCTAACACCAAACCAGTCAGCACAACACACGAAATCATACTAATTGAAATTATTTATTATTTTTTTTTAATGTTCTTCATATTAGTTATTGAAATGAACGCTTCTCACAATCGTTATAAATTTTTTTATCGCAACACTGCTGCACGTATGACTGTCGAAAAAATTTAGGATGTTTAGTTCTCCGGTTAATTTAAATTTTAGTGTATTTAGAAATCCTTGAAACGCATTTGAATTGTGTGCATACGTTGTAATGAGCTCATCATTGATTGTCTTATGATTAATACCCAAATTGATTAAAAGCAATAAAATTTTATTTGCTTTGAAGAATTTAATATATTCATCCCGTACACCAGTGTTAACATTTTGATTCATATAATCAAAAAGCTCACTTCTATACAAATCGTCCATCGAGGTGGCAAAAATGACATTATACAGGACATCGTCTTTTGCTCGATTGTAAAACTTCACCAAGTCATTATTATACAGCTTTAAGACGGTGTCCATTTTACCATCATAATAGTATTTAGTAAATCGATCAAATGCTTGTGAAATACTTTCATAATTTTTCTCTGCCATGTTTTTCACGAAACTAAACGGTAATGAAACAATTCATTCTTCTTTTATCAATTTTGTCGACTCCAACAAATATCTAAGTTGTAAATTTTTTCATGGTCATTAAAATTGATTCACCATGAAAGTTACAACTACAAAAACTACATACATATTGCAATTTCTTTGAGAAATTCGTCATTTCATTTTCTGGGCATGTAATTCATCTAAATGTCTCGGTTTAATATTTTTCTACATGATGTCTTTCCATACGAATGAATAAGAAATTTCAAGATGTTAAATATTATTTTTCACGTATGTATGAAAATGACCGAGTAGGAGTTCTCCGGTGATTTCATATAAGTTTGCCATGATTTTGTGCTGTTTCCGAAAGCGAAATTTTCCAAGTCTTTATTTATTTTTTTTTTAATACGAATGAATAAGAAATTTCAAGATGTTAAATATTATTTTTCACGTATGTATGAAAATGACCGAGTAGGAGTTCTCCGGTGATTTCATATAAGTTTGCCATGATTTTGTGCTGTTTCCGAAAGCGAAATTTTCCAAGTCTTTATTTATTTTTTTTTTAACGACTTCATTGCGCGTCGGCCTCTCCTCAAGAGGCATGCTTGTCATGTCTAATCTAACTTTGGACAAGCAATGAAGTCGCGCGCGAAGCGCGATGTATATTTATATGAACATGTACATGTATATTAGTGAATTTTTCAATGTATGTCCGTTTCAAAGAACATGTACAGTGTAGGTGAACATCAAATTCACACGGATGTGATCAAATCTACCCATACATCCAAACAACAACAACAATTTTCGCTCAGTCGGTGGTCAGACGTTGAACTGAGCGGTAATTTTTATATGAAAACGAAACGAAAATTTGAAGAACAAGAAGAAGAAGAAGAAGAAATGAAGCATGAGGCGGGAAGTGGTGGAGATAGTACGAAAAGGAGGTAGAGAAAGAGAAAAAGGCAAGTCGACGCAATCGCTAAAAAGAAAAAGAGAAACAACTACATTTTTGATATGTATGTACCTGTTGGTTGACATACATACACACACAGTCACACACATATAATTTTCATATGAAAACGAAACGAAGCGTGAGACGGGGAGTGGTGGGGATAGTAAGAGAAGGAGCGAGAGAAAGAGTCAAGTCGAGGTAATTGCTAGGAAAAAAGAAAGAAACAACATCAGGAACCATTGCGATTGCGTAAAGAAATCATCGTTAGCACTTGTTCATCGTCGAAACTTTTAAAAGCGGCCGTATTGTCATCGGCGTTGAATTTAGGTCAATTCGATTACGTCATTTTTTTCTTTGTTCTCATTGGTTTATATGGTTGGAACGAATCGCAAAACGTTTCGCCTCACTGCAATCCGAAAGTCATTTTGTTTTTTGTTCTCATTGGTTTATATAGTTGGAACGAATCGCAAAACGTTTCGCCTCACTGCAATCCAAGGTTATAACAACATGAACCATTGTGCTTGTGTAAAGAATTTGCAATGAAATTCGATACTTGGTGACAAATCGCCTAATCAAAATTATTTGTTTACGCTCTCAATTTTTATGTTCCGAGCACCTTTCGAAATGATTTCATTTTGCATGAGAGCAAGCGTCCTTCAAAAAAAAAAAAAACTTTTGTCCCATTTGGAACCGCTGATGTTACATACATATTGAAAAAAGGCTGCGTATTGCCAGTATTCGTTTAGTGCAACGATAGATGAATTTGAATAAAACTTGAAAATTTTCTCTTTTTTGAACCCACACTCAATACATAAAAAATAAATTTCATTCTCGACAATACGATGGAATTATTGGTTTTGATCCACGACAAAAGCTGTTACTCGGCGGATGCGTTTTAAATACAACAAGTGGAACTATTGACAGACGAATTAAATTGAAATCGAAAACATTCCATTGGGATTCAGGTTATTATAGACGAGCAAAAAAATTGAAGACTCTAACGGATTTTATTGAAGATCGAAGTGATATAAAATCTACAATTGAACAACATTGCCTAATCAATAAAACATCGATCGGCAGTATCTGTAATGAAACGACAAAAACATCAAAATCTCCGCATCGGTATCGGGTTTGTCAAAACTGCAACATTATGTGGAATCGAGATGTGAATGCAGGCCTCAACATTTTACATTTAGGACTAGACGAATTGAATAATTTGCATAGAAATGAGAAATTTTGTAAAACATAATATTTATTTTCATTGTATTTCGATACATTATTGAATAAATTTAAAAGTTAGATAGTGCTTTCTAGAATACGACTGTTGATGAATTCAAAAAATATTGTTTACATTAATTTTTGAATTCGACTAATCGGTTCTATTGTAGAGAGTTTTCTGTAATTCTGGAAAATAAATGGATTTACAATTGGACATGCGTGGAACACGTGGAAAGCACAACATAAATTTGTTCTCTGGTTGCTTTGGAGAAATTTGCGTAAATATTCTTCTCTAAGGTTAATCCCTGACAACTGTGAAAGGTTTCGCCCACATGCAATTGGAGCGGAAAGCCATAAAGGCTCCCCGTTCGATACAAGTTCATTCGAAAGGTACAATGTTCCAATTCGTATAGGGTTTTGTTGGTCCGTGAATAGACAACGACCGATTCTTTGGTCCATGCTATCATAAAAACGACAGACGAACGTGGCAAAGTCTTGACGGTGTGTGTCAAAATTTTGTATGGAAAAAATCGAATTAGCGGTAGTATTGGAATTTTATCATTTGAAATATTATCAATGGGAAATCCATGTATCAAAATATTTCCGGATATGACATGCTTAAGGATCTGAAATTGAACATAGTCTTCGGGAACAATAGATTGATATTGCGACAATTGATAATGTATGGATTTAGCCAATGATAAATTATTGAATTGAAGTTCTTTGTTGGTGAACGAAAACATCATAATGTCACAAATGGTATGGATTTTTTCCGATTCAAACCATTGTACAATATCATTTAATTTTTTCGGTATTGATCCATGAATTTTATGAATGGGATAAACATACGCAATGCCTTGGCAATTTTTATCGGCAAAATTTTTCTTCAAAATTTTCATCAAATTATCATTGTTGATTTCGTCGTCTATTATTTGATTCAAAATGGTTTCATACTCTGTATCGATGACACGCTGTTGTTGGTTCAGTGTGTGATTGAATTGCGCAATATCTTTCAAAAATGAATGTTTGTGATTGGGAACGGCAAACAGTGGTTGGATCTGTTTTCCATGCCCTGTTACAACAACAGTAACGTGCTTGTCCCCAACTATAGTAAAACATTCACAAATACGCAAAAATAAAATGATTAAACTGGCCGGTATGAGAGAAAATTCATCTAAAACGTACACAACCGTTTCTTTGTATTTGTATATGTTTCGGAGATAGGTTGGGAATGTTTCTTCACCATTTAGCTGCAAAAATTTTATCCATTTCAAGTTGGTCTGTTTCTCGAATAGAATTGAGATGTCGCGGGCGGTTAGTTTATCCATGATGTCTTGGTGATCGATGTGCCGAATCGCATCTTGAAGAAGTTTGCATGTTGGAAAGTTAATTCTTAAATATTTCATTAAAAACGAACAAAATGTTATCGTTTGGATGCCATATTTTTTTTCCACATCATGACATAGAAATTTTGAAATGGTAACATAGTAGACTTGAATACGTTTAATGGCTTTCAGCCGGGACAATGTAAACGTTTTTCCAGTTCCAGCCGCTCCATCCAATACAATTATATTGAATGGTTTATATGATGATTCACTGCTTCCCTCCTTTTCCTTCTTCTTCTTCTTGCGTCCCGATATCGGTGGAAATAACGTTCTAACAATATTACGAAGAATTTCCAGTTGATCGACATTCAAATGTTTTGTTGTATGTGCGGAAGATTCTCGTTGCTCGTTTGCTTCGTTTAAAATAGTTTGTTGTTCATTTAATACGGGCGATTTGTTGAATGCTGTTGTACATTTTTCCTCGTCGATTGTTATAAAAGCATTGTGAAAATTTTTCTCAACGAATGTTCGAAAAGTGTTGGACCAGCTCGGGATCGGATCAATACCGTGTTTAATGTGGAAAAATGGAACCATATTTCCTGGGAAAACACTGTCACAATTACTTATTGTCGGCTGTATATGATTTTCAATCAAATCCCGCAAAATGTTTGGTAATCGCTCAAATTTAATTAACAATTCCGCCACTTGATTTGCACTACAAATATCATTTTCTCTTGTATAGTATTCACGAAAACAATCTGAATTGTTTGTTGCCACCTCCTCAGCATATGAGATTGCAACATCATCATCATCTGCTGCTGCTGCTGCTGTGATGGATGGTCGTGAGATTTTACTATTTGATTTTAGATTGTCCGTTGAAGAACTCCGTTTCATCGTTGCAAACAAGGAAAAAATGTTGTATTTGTTGAAATATTATTATGGACCCGATAAAATCGACACTGAAATTTATTTATCGACTATTCAGAAAATACTTGAGCGTTCGTACAGCACTATGAATTCGTTTGAATTGAAATATCTCGGTTATGTACATGACGTTTATAAAAAAAATAAAATATGTACAAAACATCGATAAGAAATGAGTAAATGTTTTGTTTTGTTTTTTTGTTTTCATTCTATGCCCAGTACAGCATATGTATCGGACATGTTTGATAGTTCTCGATTGGCAATTTCCAAGAAGAATAGCGAATGGTTCGTGATTGATTTGAAGAATTTGTCTAATGATTCGCCCGCATTGGAAACGCTCAGGGAAGATTCGTCACCAAATTTTAGCAACCTATCGAAATCGGGTAAATCCGTATCTTTGAATTCGGTTAGCATTTTTGATGCTTCGACTTTGCGACAACTTATCTCATATTCGGATTGCCGTTTGTTTCGTGACAATTTCATTTTTGTTAAATGTTTCTTGGTAACGGCATAAAATGGATTTGCATCCGGTGATTTATATTTAACAACATGAATCAAGTCCATTTTTTTTCGAGTTGTTTCATCTTCGGCTATGTAAACTTTACTATACACATACATGATGAGTTTCATCAGTTCCAAATTTCCTCGTATAGCCTCTAATTTTTGCCTATACTTTTCGAAAATTCTATAGCTTTCATCGTACGATAAATGGGTTAAGTCGTTTGTAAAATTTTTTATCCATTGGTGGCGTGTGCCCAGCTCGATAAGAGCGGTCCACAACTGAAGAAATTTCTGCTGTAAAATCTCAATACCGTGTCCACGTACTCTATTCAAAAATAGTTCAGAAAAATTTGAAAAAATTTGCGTCATCTGTCTGATGCCGTCGTCGTTGTCATCGCATACATTATTATTGTTCTCTCTACTAATATGATGCTGTGGTAGTGACTCGGTGTTGAAAATGTTGTCAATCAACCAATTCAATTTGTCCATGTTCCCAATCGAAAATGTCAATTGGTACAAGGCGTTTTTATTGACGAAAATTGAATCGTCGCTGAAGAACATGTCGTCGGGTGGGGCAAAAGTTACCAAAGATGACCATCTCTGAATATTGTCAGGTGAAATGATTTCTATGAGTCGATCCATTCCAATATCCAAAAAATTGTCAACATGAAACAATGACACATACATTTCAGAGCTCTCGGTCGTCAGTGTCCAGATTTGGATTAAATTTTCAACATCATATTGTTTTCTATGATACGTTAACATTCTTACAGATATAGAAAAAAAAGAAGACAATTTCGAAATATATTTCTTTTATTTATAACATTAATGAATTGATTGGGTTTTGAACACCTCTATAATCGGGTATATTTAGCAACATGGCAACATTAAGCACATTGATGTTCCAATCTTTATCGACTACCGTGTTGTTTGTAATTTTCTCGCACAATCGAATCGAAGTTGCCGATACCAGCGGACCATCCTTTACTCCATCGAACTGTGAAAATTTGATGCCATCCAGTTTCTTTCGTCGTTTTTTTCTTTGTTTTTTATTTGGCGGCGCATCTGCTGCTAGTAATGAGGAAGATAGGGTACGGCAATGAAATTGTTCCAAGTCTCGATAGACATTCCGTCGTGTTTCAATCAAAATTTGGGCATAAGTTTCTGCATCTGTTTCCGTATTCAAGGTTATATTTAAATTTTTAGTGGCATTGATGTATTTGTAATTAATTAAATTTTGTGTTGCCACTTCGATAATATCTTTGCCGGTCGTTTCGTTTACTTGGAGCGCGTCACATACCCATCTGAAATGTGTATGATAAAAAAGTACACAGCAACTGCGTTGATACCAGATTGCTTTCTCAATCGAACAATTGTCGACCATTTTGAAACACTTTCTGCCCGTGTAGCGGGGAATCAATTCATTTAGAACAAATGGTGCGAAAAATGTGTTTATTGTGCACAGCGTGTAATAAAATTTAAATTTATCGAATTCAATGCAACGTTTTATGGTTAGAACGCATTTTGTTTGTTGAGAGATTTTCTCAAGAAATTTGAAACAAAATACACCGTAAATCTCGAACGTTTTCATTTCGTTTTTGAGAGTCTCTTCACGGAACTTCATCATATTTAGAAGTCGGCTATTTCCACTCTGCCATATACCCATTTTCGGCTGTTCGCAGCATGCAATTTCAATATTATCATATTCAATTTGTTTCATGATTCTGAACTGAATTAGCGCCTTGTCGACTTTGAGTTCACAAAAGTTTTGGTACAGGTCATTTCGCACAGCGGCTTGTAGTCGAATCGAGGCCATTTCCGTTGCCACAATCTTGAAACAATAAAAAATGTCCCGTGACAACAGATCACAAAACTTTAAATATTTTATATTCGTTTCGATAAAGACATTTCCATTATTCTTTATGATGTAAGTGTGTCCGCTTTTCAATTCTACTGCACTTAAATTCTCCACATCGATAATGTAATATGTTTTGTTTGGAGCTGCATCGTTGAGTGAATTCTGATTATTATTATTATCTTTTTGCGCAGTACTACTCTTTATGCGAAGTGCATTCTGTTGGGTTGGTTCATTTTTGTGTAAATTAAACACATTGGACGACGTTGAATATGTTATTTCGTTGTTCAATATTGTTTTGACAATCAACGAAATTTGATTATCGCTTAAATTCTGAATTCTTTCGCGTATTTCGCTCAAAAGCCCCATATCATGATGGCCGCCATGCAAACCGAAATTTTCAAATAGTTTTTCAGTTTCGTTGTTTGGAATCAATAGGCTTTTGCGCAAGGAGTTTAAGAAAATCGAAATGAAACGATCGTCCATTTTTTTCTGCAACAGAATTGGTCGTAGCTCATTTTTGAAAATTTCGTCAATCTCCCAATCCAACCTATTCGTTCGAAAATGGGACTGACCAACAATCATTCTGATTTGATTTTCAACACCCGCTTCGAATAAATGCTTGAAAATAATTCTACGCGAATAGATTACGTAATCGATATTTTTCGTTTCGTATGATGATGTTTTAGATTGTTGCACATAATCCACGATTTCTTCGTGAAAACTCTTGAACGCATCAACTGATGTATGGAAACAATAGTCTCGGCAATATTCACTCTGTTTCAATGAAAAATCAACTTCAATCAAATATATCAATCTACCAGCAATCCTATATGATGTACACTAGGGTGTCTTTAGAGGTACTTGAATCCAAAAGTGCCTGATCTCAATCGATAGAAGATCTTTAAAAAAAATCGCTGGTGAAATTTTCGATTCATTCAGTGCTGGTTTGACCTCTCCCGATGCTTCCACAGTCTCGAGAATAAAAAAGGGAAATTGGATTATTTTATTGAAGTTCACTTTGAAAATTTTGTCACTTTTTATTTGTATACAAAATAAGACGAAACCATACAAGCAGAATGTGACGTAGTCTTCTTAGTAAACTCCAATAGTAGGCTCAATTCCCCTTTTATATTTTGGAAACTTCAAAGTTATTGGGAGACTTGAGTCTAACATCGAATAAGTTGAAATTTTCGTCAGCGATATTTTAAAAGATTCTTTATCGATTGAGACCAGGCACTTTTGGATTTTTTATTGAAGTTCACTTTGAAAATTTTGTCACTTTTTATTTGTATACAAAATAAGACGAAACCATACAAGCAGAATGTGACGTAGTCTTCTTAGTAAACTCCAATAGTAGGCTCAATTCCCCTTTTATATTTTGGAAACTTCAAAGTTATTGGGAGACTTGAGTCTAACATCGAATAAGTTGAAATTTTCGTCAGCGATATTTTAAAAGATTCTTTATCGATTGAGACCAGGCACTTTTGGATTTAAGCACTCCCAAAGACACCCTAATGTACACTTCATCACCGTTTTTTTCAAAAAAAAAAAACAATGAACTATTTAAGACGAAAAAAAATGTATCAAAGTGTTGTTGTCTTCGATGAATCGGTCCTACTGTCACCAACCATGGAAATCAACAAAGACTTGAAAGATCTAATAGAATCAAATAGCGTCTATGCGATATTATGGACATCACACATTCAAATTAGTATTAATGTAAAATCTTATGTGGAATACGATTTCGAAATAAATGGGCACATCAATGGCATGAAAAGCATGAAACACATTCGTTTATTGAATAAGAGCAACGCCAGCCTCCTATCAAAACCATTCATTTTGATTGATCGACACGCTAAAAGTATTGACTATGGTGGCTTCGATTATACAATCAATATAGACAAATATAAAGTTAAAGATATCATCGATGTGTATTACAATTTGGGAAAAATCGTTGACGAAATATATTTCTGCTGCAACAATTGGTTTGATAAACGAAACCGCAAATTTTCAAGGAAAAACGCCCCATTGTTGTCAGCACATAGTAGTCGTCAGTAATGATGAAACACACACCACACACATAGACACAATATATAACGTTCTTCGAAGACTCCTCCCATTTTCAATACTTTTTTTTGTATAAAAAGTTGACACATTCCAATGATTACAGACAGTACAATCCGATTATCACGGACAGATCAATTTAATAAAAAAATGAGCCGTTCTAGCGTATCCGATGACGAATTATCAAATTCGATTTTCGATTCATCCGAGACCGACTCCGACGATGACGTTGTTCTTGATGACGATAATGGCGGTGGAGAAAAGATAAAATCAACGAGAAAAAAACGCGGCGATATCAACCCACCAATCGTCGATTCAAAGACGAAAAAACCGAATTCGAAGGTGCACAAGAAGATTCCAAATCCTTCTGGAAAGGGTAATACAACAACAACAACAACAACAACAAAGAAAAAAGTACAACATACATCAAGAAAACAAGAAAAGATAGATGATCGAAATTCGGACAACGATGATGTCAGCAGTTCTAAAGATATCGGAGACGCTAAAAATGAAATTGAATCAAATAGATTGAATCCTAACGGACCAATCAAACGTAAAGTTTCCAAAGAAAAGGAAAAGACACTTGTGAAGAAAAATAAAAACGATTTGTCGAATGAGAAATGTAAAAATGACGAGGAGCTTCGCGGTTCGTTCGTATATACGGGAGCTGAGGTTTTGGCTGAAAAACGCATTCGTATGAAAAGAAATGTAAAGTTGACAACAATTGTATCGGGTCTGACTAAGTGTGATTTGAAATCCCTGGCATGTGTAATAAATGATGATTATACAACTTTTTTTGGATTGAAAACACATTCGAATAACGTTTACATACAGATTCATTTCCATCAAGATTGTTTTATTGAACAAAACGATATATTGGCAATATCTGTTGAGTAATGTATGTATGCCCATAACGTAAATAATAATAATATATAATGTAAATTTTTTTGAGGTCATTTTTTCCAGAATTGTCTAGGTAGATAATAATAAGTAATCGAGTGTAGTGAGTCGAAACGTGTGATTCGTTCCAATGATAATTAAATTTGCATATACATATATGTATGCAGTTGTATCCATATGAATACATGTATTCAAATACATACATACTACCTTAGAATTTTGATATAAATTAAGTTTTTCGATTCGAGAATGGCAGTTGTAGTTTGTACGGTAACACGTACGTTAGCAAGTTATTATTACATTCGAATTTTTTTCAAGAAAAAATGGCCGCTAAAATGATTAAATTCAAATCCAATGATGGAAAAATTATTGAAATAGATTTTAATTTATTTGCCGAACTCGTGAATGATGATCAAGCATCAGATCCAAATTTTGATGAAATTCAAACAATCGATGTACATTCGAGTACATTGATTTTTTTAAAAGAGTGGCTAGAATTGAAAAAAGATCACAACGTCATTCCAAAACGATCAAGCGGCGAGAAGATTAAATCGATTTGCGAACCGGCGAGGAGATTTTTTGAAAGAATTGACGGCATACATCTTACAGATTTTTTTAATCTTGTATCCATATTAAATATTCCGATTTTATGTGCAGATATCATGAAATTTGTTTCAAACGCATTGAAGAACACTGGAGAATCACAACAAGATAAACCTGCTGAAGCTTTGGGAAGAGATGAGTCAGATGGAATGGAAAAAGATGAGCCCGGCTTTGTTGACAGCTGTGATGAAGTTGTCGTTTCATCACCATGAATGAATTTCACGTCTATACTTATTTTATTTCTTCTTCTTCATTCGATTCTTTTGTCTTATTTAGCTATTTTTTCTTGTTCATTCAATTCTTGTTATTATTAATAATTTTTTTTCTTCTTCATTCGATTTTTTTTGTCTTATTTAGTTATTTTCTCTTGTTCATTAAATTCTTGTTATAATAATAAAAAATAATCAGCTGATTAAAAAAAATTCAGTTTTTTTCGATAACTTTTATTTTTTGAATCATGTATGGATCAATTCATTTTGAAAACAGCATCCAATGGAAAACCCCAATAATCCGATCGCAATCATAGGCACCATAATACTTAC
>GL501660.1:66435-77100 GCA_000149185.1 Mayetiola destructor
AAATCGGTGTATCGCGCAACACCAGAGACAATTAACGACACCAAATCGAATGTATTTTGTCTACATTGTATGTTTATACTACGAGGAATGGAAACAAAATATGAAAAAAAAAAATTTAAAACATTTGCCAAACGGACGGAAAATATACAAATGGCACAATAATGTCGTCAAGTGAATTGTGACATCGTTTATTGGCCATTGGTGCAATAAAGAAAAACACATTTAATAATTTTGTTGGCAGCTCTTATGTGTGACTCTGTTTGAACTAATTCGAGAGAGAGATAGAGAGAAACGAAAATAAACACACACCATTTTTAACCAATTGAATCATAATAATGTTAATTTTTTCGCTCAGTTGGTGTTGTCGCTTTAGTGGAACGTGATCAATGTCATTGATCTCTCTCTCTCTCTCTCTCTCTCTCTCTCTCTCTGAAAATTGAATTTTTTTTGTTCGTTTGCAATTGCAACGCATAGGCTAATTTCAAAAGTATAAACACAAAATAACTAAAGCCAATGTTCGTTTGATAGGCGCACCTCTCGCATATCCAATTCATACATAGGTATGTATTTAATCGCATACACAATGCGAAACGTTATGCCGCAAATTGTAGCGTCGAACGCAACCAAAATATTGCGCATTATTTTAATTTTCATCCGAAGCCATTCGTTGACTGGCTGGCCTAGCTCTTTTCGTTTTTTGTTTTGATTTTGTTTCGTAAATTTTCGTACTGCTGTCAGTTTCACACAATATTGACCGTATATTGCATAGTATGCATATGATGTGTTTTTATTTTTTATTATTATTACGTTACATTTTAAATGCCACTTGAATCATATGATTGAGACAGAGACTCGATGCAATTTTTACTCTCTGAATATTTATCTATCTAACGATCTCACTCTCTCTCTCTCTTTTTTCTCTTGAGCCTGGTTGTCCGTGATTTTGACTTTGTGCAGAGTTCATGACTCAATAAACCATACATCGAAATTGAAGGTCAAATTGGTTTTTTTTTTCTTTTGCGTGCGATTGGAGCGAAATAGAAATGAATCAAAAGTCAACATATCTTTTTTTGCTGATGAGAAAATCAAATTTAAGTCGCCATATCATACACAATGCACACATCAAAAAGGAAAATCATTTAAATTTGACCGTATATTGCATAGTATGCATATGATGTGTTTTTATTTTTTATTATTATTACGTTACATTTTAAATGCCACTTGAATCATATGATTGAGACAGAGACTCGATGCAATTTTTACTCTCTGAATATTTATCTATCTAACGATCTCACTCTCTCTCTCTCTTTTTTCTCTTGAGCCTGGTTGTCCGTGATTTTGACTTTGTGCAGAGTTCATGACTCAATAAACCATACATCGAAATTGAAGGTCAAATTGGTTTTTTTTTCTTTTGCGTGCGATTGGAGCGAAATAGAAATGAATCAAAAGTCAACATATCTTTTTTTGCTGATGAGAAAATCAAATTTAAGTCGCCATATCATACACAATGCACACATCAAAAAGGAAAATCATTTAAATTCCTTCATTCATAAGCAAAAAAAAAAAAAAAAATGGCTGGCGCTCCATGATTTGTTATTGTTTGGTTTTGCTCACACAGTACACGTTTTGTTATTAAGTCGATACTATCGGTTTCATAAACAAACGCAAAATGTGAAACACAAAGAAATCCACAAATCACAACAACACAACAAATCCCATCTGACTCAATCACTTTTTTTACGTTTCGGAGGACATTTTCTTTAACCAAATATTTTTTTCAACTTGAACAAAAAAAAAAAAAGAGAAGAAATTTTGTGTACACACAAAAAATGATGCTTACAATTGAACTGGGTTCTACGGGTGTTTCTTCGTAATCCATTTTCATTTGCGTTTTAACACTGAATTGCTTTTTGTTGTCGAATTAAAAATTTTAATATGAAATAAATTGTCGTGAAAAATTAAATAAATCGAAGAAAAACTAAAACCAAAACAAAACAACACTTCAAGATTGTTTAATTTCTTATTTTGTTTTTTTTTTCTTTTTTCTGTTCTTTGTAACACAATGTAAATCTATTCAATGAATCTTATATGAAAACAATCAAAACAGACAATGACAAATGACGGATACACGCTTGTGGAATAGAGGGCGCTACGTGAATAATGTTCGGCCATTGAGACGATTGGTGGTTCCGCAGTAACAAACAACAAAATTACCAATGGTTTATTTTGCACTTTTGTATGGGCAGAACAGACGAAGAATATAATGAAAAAACCAAGATGAAAGTGTTTGGTGTCGGATGAATAAAAAGTTTTGATATTTCTTGAATGATTGGTTTCAATAAAATTTTATTTATGGGCCTGAATTGAGAACCATTTGAATAACGTAAAAAGAACGACAACACAATTTGAATGCAAAGTGCACATTGGTTGACAAAAATAAAAAATAAAAATAATTTCATTTGTATAATTTTGGACGCTTTGGCGAAATCATTTCGAAAAGATCCGTTGTTGATGTACGGTGTCGTTTGAGCTCTGTGTATCCATTGGTCTTTTTCACTTCTTCCAAGTGCCTGCATTGAAGTAAAATGCATTATAAATTATTATATAATGAAGACATAATTATAAATTTAAATTTTGGATATTTACATCGATATAAATTTGGAAGCTATTGCCTTCAATTGTGATGCATTATAATCATCAGCCAATATGAAATATTCACAAGCAGTTTCGATGTTAATTTTTCCATAATAAATGAGGTATTTTTCGCACATTTTTCGCAATCCATGAATGCCGTACTTTAACACACAAAATTAATTACAATTGAATTGAGTTAATAATCATAATTAAATTTCAGGCATCATTTTTTGAACATACCAAATTAGCAGCTCTGATCAAGTCAACGGCATGTTTTTTCAAGTGTTCCACACTTGTGATTCGGGCTTTGTAAATGTATGACAGTACAATGTTGAAGACTTCTGGTTCAATATCATGCATTTCAATTTCGTTTTGTTTTGCTTCTTTCCAATTGCCGAACATTAATTCAAAATATTCATATCGTGTCGATAAAATATTTTTGTGAGCATGAAATTTTACGCCTTTTACAATAAACGTAACATCAGAGAAAATTTTCGTATCAAAAAGCTTAGCCACGGATCGTCTATGCGCTGCTTTCTCTTCCAGATCGTGAGAAAGAAAGTCTTCACGAATAGAAATATTTGCCATGGCTGGGAACTTAAAAACTGAAAAATTAAACTTTAAATGAAAAGAAATTGAGTTTGTTTATTAAAAGTGGCTTGTTTATTAAAAAAGAAAAAATGTCTTATTTGACACTTCGGACTGAAGTTGAGCGTGCTTTTTCAAACTTGTTATTTAAAATTGAAAATGATGACATTAATATGGCGCCACCTGAAGCCATCAATTTAAATTTCTATGGTTTTTTTGAATGAATAAAGAAAAGTGTTGCTTTATTCAGCTTCGGCCAACGGAACAAAATAAAATAAAAAAAAAATCAAAACTGAACTCCTATATAATTCGTTCAATTTAAATTTAAATATCCATCTTTTACGTAAAAAGAAACCATCTTCGAATGTAACCAAACTTAACGTATTGCTTGATATTTGACACAATATTAAAACATTGACGTCACAAATACACGCATACATCAACACAAAAGTGTAGTGATTTAATGCCTATAGCATGGCGCTGATACATAACCTGCCGACACACACACATACAACGATGTGATGTGGCTGCTTTCTTAAAAAAAAAAATCATACTTTCTAATAAGTAGCAGCGGTTGACGTTCATTTTTCTCAAACAGTAAAAGTAATTGCAAAAGGGAGCTCACAAGAGACGTCAGGTCGTCTTTTTTTTTTTCATAGAAGAGAGAAATGCACTTTGGTTGACAAAGGAAAGAAAAACTAATTTCATTTGTATAAACAATGATTTTTAATTTTGCAATTTATTCGCTTTTGTATGGATTTAAGTTGAATGACAATAATTTCATATCAAATGTTTTGTTTCCTTCTTTTCCGAATGAGCAAAAGAAAAAAGGGGGAAAAAAATATATAAGTCGTTGCTTAATAATACACATTACATGGAAATGCATTTACGTTGGTTTGCTGGTGGACAACAAAGCAAGAAGACCGCTTGATCCACTGACCGACAATATATAATTGGCCAATGGTGATGTTGATCGCAAAACATAAAAGCTAACAAAAATAACGATCGCCAAAAATAGTGCATTGTTGTAGAAAATTGAAAATGTGGTCGCTTCATAATCGGCTACTTCGTTCTTTTTCCATAAAGTGCGTTCATCTTTTTCTTTGCGGCTGGTCTTTTTGTCATCGGACAATTGTTTCGAAATTTCACGTGTAACGGCATCCTCACGTTTCACGGCAACTTTGTGTTTCAATGCAAATTTGGTGTTTTTATATGCCATGGCCATCAAATAGGTGCTCAAGCCAGTGATTGCAACGAAAAAAACCAATGCTGACAGTAGATCAATTTGATGAATTCTCCAATAAAGCCCTGCAAATGCATTAACATTCAATGAATTTTCCATTCACAAATATTCAAAATAAAAATTTACTTTCGCGCAAATTAGCAAAAAAAAAAAAAGATTTGTTTTTATCGTATCACTGTGGCAGTGATGACGTGTCGACATAACCTTCTTTTCCTTGGCAATTGGTGAAAAAGGCAACAAAAATTTTACTTACAGATTGGAGTTGCCGATACGATTAATGCATTTCCGTAAAAAAGTGCTGATGATTTTGTGCTAACATTTCGGCTGAAATCGTTTAACAATAGCTCCTCTTCTTTTGTAAATCCAGAGGATGGTTTTGATGATTTCTTTTCTGCCATTATTATTTTTTTCTCTTTTTTTGATGAATGTATGTTTCACTTGATCCAAAAAACTTCACGCACCGAACTGATTGAATCGACTGTTGGCTATTCTGTGTTCAATGGCAAAATATGTTCAATGCATATAGGATTATAGGCCGCTGTATGCTGTCTACTGTATACGCGTCAATGAGAAAGTAAATTGTCATCCGACGTGTTAGCCACTTGTCAAACACATTTGATGAACCAGCGGCGCCATCTCTTGTTTCGGCCTCGAATCAAATCATTCAAAAAAAAAAATTGTATTCAATTTTCAGCGAATAAATTTTGATTTGATTCTAAAAAGAAAAATTCCCATCAGTCTGAGAGATTATATGTGACATTTGTTATGCCGAACCCGAAGATTTATTATATTCGCTTTGCATGTGTAACATTCCAATAAAAACGAATGCGATGAGTGATTTAACGAAATGTATGCGCTTAAAACCCGATTGCCAAATCCTCACTGAAAATTATATTATAGATTTTATGTGATGCCAATCAAATGAATAATTTGTTCTATTTTAATGGATGCGTCGGAACGCCGGAACTCTCGAAACGCGATGAAATGTGATAATAAAATTTGTTATAAATATAGTTGTTGTTTTTGGAATGAGCAAAACGTACATTGCACTTGTTTGAAGAGTTGAACAAGTAGGAAGTGTTTGATGATGGGAAAAATGGGCGAACGATCGAACAAATATTTAAAATTACTCTAAATTCAATGGAAAAATAAATAATAAAATAAAATACTCACATTTAGAATAGTGTGATACCAAGAAAGGAAGGAAGGAAGGCAACGAATCGATGTCATTCACTTGTTTTACTACTACCCATGCCCAAATGCAAATGCCTGTTGTGTCAATAAAGATGCCATTTGAGACGTTTCACATGCGCGTCGATCTTCTTATTTTTATTTTTATTCTTCTTCTTCTTCTTCTTTTCGTGTGCATGCATTGTGCACTGCACTGTACAATGTACGAGCAAACATATGGTTTGTTTTCTTTCCTTTTTCTTCTTTTCGAATTAATTTGAATTAATAAATTTTCCTTCAGCAAACTTTGTTTATACCATATTCCATTTTCATTTCAGGCAGTTGAACGTATCAATTCGATTAATCTAAATTTTTTTTAGTTTTGAATTAGTTGAATAGTGTATGCAATGTGCTGAATGCTCTCGATGCTTAATTAACCATGCAGCGTAAAGAAACATGAAAAAAAGAGGAGAAGCTGAAAAACAGTTAAAGCCATTTAAGATTCTATGCTTAGATGCAACGCGACATACTGTTGTTGCAAATGATGACAATCAACGATTAATGACAATTGATGCTGTTAAAAAAGTCGACGAGTCAATGCCATTGCTTGCAAATCCAAAATATGCTAGAGATTTCCATTCAATGATATGAAAAATTAATAAATTTCATCTTCACCAACAAACAGATAAAATATGCAAATATAAAAAAAAACGAAATAAATGAATAAGATTCTTTTTGAGATTCATTTAACGCAGGCAACCAGTACACATTTGTGTGTGTGTGTGTCTGCTAACTTTTTGTTATTCGAGTTTCAAAAATAAACGAAACATGCAAATGGAATCATTGCAAAGAATGTTGTTGCTTATGAATCGTTGGGGAATACTTTGAGCCTGGGGATCATGCTGTCCGTTTGGTTTATTTGTTACGACAAAGCTGTTGCCTGTTGCTATTCCGATTTCATTTGATGATTTCATAATGTCAAAGTTTTGTGAACAAATTTCTATCACTACAATGCATTATCCATTGATCGGATAGCGTGGGACTCCAGTGTGTGTGTTTTAAGCATTTCATTTAATTTCGAACCAAAATGGGGGAAAAAATTTCCATTTGACATGATGGAATGCGTGAAACTATTAATAAACCATATTTTAAACCTTTTTTAACACTTCAAACTGACCGGCAAAAAAAAACTCCTTTGGTGAATTCTTAAGAGAAAAATGACAGTTGGCCACAAAAATCCAATTAATTCCTTGACTCACGATTTTTTTTTGTCTTCCTTTTTCGTTTGTTCTACATGAGACATAAACCCAAATGTAAATATGCATAAAACTATTGACCCGTCACTTGATCGGATGTAATTAATAAACAATGTGAAATTGTTGCGTTGTTGATGGATTAGCATCGAATTCGCCGATGAAATTCGAATAAACGAAGTATTCGTAGAAATGGATAAAAACAAAAATGAGCATCAAACTTACGAATTCGAGGCACGCGAATTTAATTTCAGCATCTGTTGGTTCCGCAGCGATAAAAGAAAAGAAAAAATCGAACTGTCGGGAGACGAAGAATGACTCAATTTTCTGGGCAAACAAATGAAATGCACGCATGGCTAATAAATATTCGTTCTTTTTGGTCTTTTTGTTTCGTTTATTTTGCTCATTTCTTAAACAAAGTAAATATACAAGATAAAAGTTTTATTCAAAAATGGTTGTCTTATGTGATAAAATTTATAATATCGAATTTTGTACAAAGAAAAAAAATTGTGTGATTTCAAGACACATTAACAAATACAGATTATTTCAACGGATGACATAGCATTGTTTCATTGTATATTTTGTTGTAAACAAACAGCTGTGAAAATGATTACTCGATGATTAGGTCTAACAAAGTCTGTAATCTGTCAATTTGATAATAGAAATAAGATTGAAAATGGAGACAAAGAGAGAGAAGAAAAATATATAAAACATTTGAAAATTTTTGTGGTCTTACGTAGATAAATATTATCACGATTTGTTGTTCCCTTCGGCGGCGTTTTTACATTTTTCGTCTTTGTCGAATGCGATCCGAAATACAGCAACAAATTGTTTTGAGATCTCTTCGTAATTTATTTTCATATCGCCAATAGACAAATGGTCGTACAATAATAGCCGTATAATGAAGTAAACATCCCGCAACACCAAACCATCTATGAACATATGGATATTTATATTCCATCATCGGTCGTGAGATCAATTCAAACAACAAAGAGCCAAACATCCGTTGCAATGAGCAAATAATAAATGTAAGCGCAATCATGAGTGCCAATCGAAGAATTTGTATGGCATTCTCATCGATAATAATCGTCATCATTTCCATAGCCATTGAATCAAATGTTTTACGTTTGGCCATCATTAATTTATAAATGACATAGATTGTGCTTAACACTAAACAAATTGTCGGCACCACAATTCTCATTTTGATTAGAAGAATTTGTAGCAAAATGTTGCTGGTACGATCAATTTGAACTAGACCGCACATACGTTCATTGCTATTTCGACTGGTCGCCGGTATGATTCGACCATAAAAATATAATGGTATCGATGTGGAAATAGCCAAAAGCCATACAAACACAATGGGCCACAGCACGGATATTTGACTTTTTGATTTACTGTAATCAATAACGATCGAACGTTGTCGTGCTATTTGATAATTTGACGAATTCTTTGGGTCGGGCGTAGTTTCAATTGTAACTACTTTATCACAAATGCTGTCTTCTTCGCCATTAAATTCATCATCATCGTCATCGTCATCATCATCATCAAATTCACTATCACTCTCAAGTAATTCGGGCGACACCGTTGGCTCATCATTTGGTTTCGGTTGTAATGATTGTGTTCGATTCTTTGTCATTGTCTTACAGGCCAAATTATACGTTGAAATTGTGTGAAAATTGAGTGCAATGATGAAAAATATTTGCGCTAAACTGGTTAGTGAATCCAATGCCATATACACCGGACAATATACAATTGGATCTAACCAAGAATGATTGCTCACATAAAATATTTCCCATTTCATTTGGCTCAATGTTATCAAATCGATGATTATTATTTGCGCCATTAAATAATGGGTTCCTAAAAATGGGAAGGACAAAAAAAAACAAAAATGATAATCATTTAATACTTAAATTTAGCCACGATAAAAAGAGATTTGATAAATTTAATGGTCGCACGCAAAAGTAATTTTCGTCGATGACACTGAAATCTAAAATCGCGATTTTTATATTCTCATTCGATTTTTGTTTTCTTCTTCTTCTTCTTTTTTTAAATTGATTTCAACCATAAATGCACGGATTAACAAATGATTGATAGTGAATGGAGAATCAAAATTCGACGTCACAACACGTTTACACATTTTGTGAAATTTATACGTTTTGCAAATTAAATTCGCTCTTCAATGGAATTCCGTTCGAATGCAAATTTTCGTTATCGTACGTTATTTTGTGTGCCGCACAATGCACATATACCTGTTTTCATGAATCAGGGACTGTTGTCGTTTATTTGGTCTTTAGAATTCGTATGAATTATCATGAAATTTGTTGATTCGTCGCGCGATCGGCCCACGCAAAAACGCATGGTAACCGAAAAAAACAAAACAAAATAATAATATTAAATTATGGTGTTGAATATTAAATACTAACAACCGTCGAATGTACACACGTTTTTCTTTCTTTCTTTCCTTCTAATTATGTTTCACCTTTTTCAATTTTACTGTATCGTCCATCGCTTTGTTCATCATTTATTCATGCATCGTGCACGATTGCATACTAAGAACAAAGATCAAAAAAAATTTTTTTTTGGTCCGTCAAAAATGGCTTTCCCTTATCTGATCTTTCATCTCATCAATTTTCAATTTGAATTGTTTCCCATTCATGACAACGGATACGTGTGCAATGCCACCATTCATGTGGATTAACCAATGATGCTTAGGTTAGAACTGATTGCTATTCAATTCTGAAACTCTTCATATTTTTTTTCTTCTTCTTCAGCTTATGACAATGGAATTTCATAATAATCTTCATTACGAAGGGAATTCATTTAAGAAGTTCATTGAAATTGAAATTTTAAAAAAAAACTGGATTTTTATTTTGAAATGTAAACATGCGTACTGCTTCGCTCATGCAATGAATGTGCGGTCCCATTTGAAGTGAAATCCAAAAAATATGATGAAATCAACAATTGACAAATTGGAATGAAAGAAAATTGACCATGACACTTGAGTTTTTGAAATGCGACAAAAATAATAATTGAACGAGAAAATACAAACCATTGCATTTAATCCTCAAAATGGATCGAATCACCAGTAAATTAAGTATCAGCCCAACACAAATTACGATCACGATCACACACCAAAGAATTAAATCTTCTGTTGTTTTGATTTCATCGAAAATGGGCTGAATATTTCGTTCGAAATAGTTTAATGTTGGTTTTGTTTCATTGTTAATGTTTTCGTTGTCAAACAATTTGATTGTTGTACTTGCACTCGACATCTTCACGATCGGCATTGGTGTTTGTTTTCGTATTTGAATAATATTCACTTGAAAATTTTCTTGTTAATTCAAATCCAATGCAATTGAAATGAGAAAATTTCCATTCATATTTCTTCAATTTCATTCGATTCACTGTTGAATGCGTCGTTAATCAGACACTATTGCCTAGAGTGCAGTGTCTGCTCTCTGGCCCTTTTTTGAGCCATTAAATTTGATTCACAACTGCAAAAATATAGAGATTCTCTTTGTGTTTTGTTTGTTGTGTGAATGATATGTATTATGTCTTTCTCATTTTCATTCAAAATTCGAATTTGTGCAAATTATTATATTATGTATTTATTATTATCGCCATATGTTTGAATGTGCACGTTGTGTTTGATAACGACCTCTTGACATCGTACGAATCGCTTGAAACTGAATTTGTCTATTTGGTTTGCGATTTTTTTCTGTTTTATTGTTCACACATTTGTTTGTAGTTTAATGCTCGCCAAACCTTTTTCGATGA
>GL501660.1:85558-103249 GCA_000149185.1 Mayetiola destructor
GAGGGAGAAAGTTGAGAATGTCATCATTCTGTTATTGACATTTCGACTTGAATGCATTTTCAACTCCTAATGCTGAATCCTTGCTCGTACTTCATATATTTACAATTTACACCGACCGTGTAGAATTCGTATGGCCAAAACAATTCACGAATTGATCCCTCCCGGGTCCAATATCGAACATTCTCAATCTCTCAATCGCTATACAATGTTTGCTACAGTGCTACAGGAAAAAGTCTAATCGACACTATTGAAATTTTGTTTACATTTCATTTTGTAAACGTTCGAAATGGTCGGTTGCCTTGGCAATGCAACAATAATGCTGGGTCTGTTACTGTATTGACTGTTTGCATTGTTCAATAATATTATATTCGATTCATTCGATCAGCAGATCAACATATTTGGACACATGTATACAAGGGGTTTGCGTGACCAAAAGAGAATTTTCGGTATTTAGTTTCGCCTGCATCGAAAATCTAATAACAATTTCTATTGATAGCAAAATGTGCGTGTGATATGTGCTGGATACTCGACACGCCAATGGTAAAATAAAAGAATCAAAACCGGAACTGAAGCAGTGAATATTTTTGGTGGTTGATTATTATAAGACCGAATGAAATTTCATCTGGTTACAAATCACACAAAATGTCAACCATGTCAAAACTGATTAAGTGATTGTACATAACATGAACACAATATGTATTTCCCGAATATGTTCCATATTAAGTCTTCAAAACAACAAAATCCTTTGTTCATTATTATTTCATTTTGCACATCAGATACGTTGATTGCATATAAATCATAAGCCGGGCACACATTAAAATATGACGCTATATAGAAAAGTGATATGAAGACCGTAGGTGATGGACCAAGGACTATGGCTATGGCCCATCGATGTAATTATTAATTTGATGCCACTTCACTTCATTCAATGAACAACAATAATTTGTCAATGTCAGGCATTGCATACGATATTAAGCACTGGCTGCTGCAATAGAAAATCATCCAAATGAATGGCATTGTTTGGAATTTTCTGTGTACGTGAATTATTAATTTCCTTACAGTTCACGTTACACGTTCGTTTCAATGGTGATTCAGCAGCCAACAATTGAAATATTGATTTTCTTTTTCCATTCTACTGAACTCTCATGTTTTTTTTATTTTTCCTTTTAATTTCTAATTTTTACATCTCCAATATTACGTTAAAGGCAATAAAGAGTAAATTGAATGGTGCTCCACAAATCCGAATTGATGTAGAAAATTGGATGAAAAACGAAAAAAAACAAGAAGAAATTGGGGAAAAACGAAACACAGGCCACATTTCAATCAAAATATTTACCGACAACAATCACTTGAGGGCATCTTACACAAAATTGCAGCTTAAATGTGATTTTTCTTTCTTCTTTCGGTTGAAAATAAGATGCGTTCAGCACATTCCATGTACTTTAAGAGGGTGAACGGTGAACAACCATTTATCCACGCAAAAAATCCACTTTGAAGCAAAAAAAAAAAGAAAAAAGAAAGAGAAGATTCCCGTTTGATGTGTATATTTCCAAAACGATTTTTGGCTCGGCTAAACCGTTTCCTATTTCGTGGATAAATTGAGAGAAAAATGAGGAAATGATTCTCTTTGAATTTTTTACCCTCATAATAATCAAGCATTAACAGCAAATTTAACAAATTGTGTACAAAATGGCACTCATCTTTTGATTTGAAATTGAAATACAGATGAAAATAATACCGGTTAATCGATTGTGATGCTTATAGAATGTTGCCAATTCGGCCGTAATTTAAAAAAAAGTTCGAATTAGTGAAGCGACGACCGATAGCTCAATGAAAATGATCGTTTACCTTTTATCATTTACATAACGAAATGAGAAAAGGAAAATTATTCATAAAATCATTGGAACAGGAAATGCTTACACAAGCACAAAAGATTCATGGAATTTCCCAAATATCACAATAAATGTTTCCAACGAAACCGAATCAACAACAATGATATTCAACCGAAAATTTAACAGTAGCTGATAGCCAAAAGTGATGATTCATCAGCTTGAAACGATGATGGTGCTTCGTTTCATAAGACAAAATAATAAGTAAAAAAGCATATTTTTTTCTTAATTTGAAAAGACGAAATTGCATGCGACATTGAATGCAGCAATAAGCAATAAACATCTCGAAACGATAATTGCATAAAGAACACGAATGAAGATTAAAGGGGAGAAAAAAAAAGGAAAAGAACAACGACGAAGTCATAAAAAACGAAAGACAAATTTACTGTTGAACAACAGTGTATTGTAGAAATAATAACTTTTCTTCTTGTATTCATTCTTTTTCCGTTTTTTTTTATCTCTTTTTTGAAAGAAAAGAAGAAAGGGTTATTCGCAGTTAATCGCAAATGAAGTGGGACCACAGAAACGCAAATAACGGCTTCCATTCAACACAATGTAATCAAGGATCACCACACAATTATGGTATGCACGATGCAAAAGTATTTATTTTCGGTTTTTTGATCGTCTGACAAACAAAATGAACAGTGAACAGTGAACACTGTACAAAGATTACCGAAAGACCGACAAGTGCCATTGCCTTTTCATTCATTTGCCAATGCGATATTGTGTTAAATAAAGAGATACAAAATGAAGATAGTGCAGTCTTTATTCAAACTTTGACAATGCATTCAAACCCTTAACGCATTTCAACCACTTATCAGATGAATGAGTTCGACGTGCTTCAAATGAAACCATCAGAATGAAACATTAACTAAACTGAATGTAAAATGTACACACCAAATACTCAACGGTGAATGATGAAGAAGTAACCAAAAATCCGTTTATTATGAATGATTACACCGCACTGGCTGTGTACACAATGCACAATGAAGAATGAATGACACTTTATCTCTTTCTTCCCTTTTTTACTTTTTACTTTTTACTTTTTTATTTTTTTTTAAATTAAATGGATAAGCATTGAGCATCCCGTCTGCGATCCCAAATCGAATAGAGATCCGACATGATAATAAAAGGTGAAATCATCAAACTCTAGAGAAACGCTTTCAATCGATTTTCTTTTATCGTTTTTTTTTCCTCTTTTCCCTCACCCTGGAGAAATGGACAACACCTAAAATTCAACCTAATCACACAGTCAGACAAAACAAAGCTGTGATTTCAATCTTTGTTGTATTTGAATTGCCAACAGAAAATAACAATTTAATGGTTTGCATAAGATCTAAATCGATTCGATATGCTTTCGTTTATTTGTTTGCATCGGTCGTCATCAATTGTATGTGCTCCACACCAAACAATCCGACTTTTCGAGTGATGGTGATTATTATCGAGGTTGTTTACAAATTAATTTTACCCGCATGCATTAAATATTGATTGTTTGAATGTAAAATGTAAAGCGACGGGAACCGATCCACCGTGAGGGGTGTGTAGTGTGTAGACAATAATAATAATAAATAATTAAATGGAGTTGATAACAGTAACAGTTGAAAACTTTGAAACTTTATACAGTTCACTTTTGGTGAAAAATGTTGTTGTTTATCTTTTTTAGCCATTCCCACCTCGTCCATTAAGTTAATTTAAAATGGAAATTCCGAATCGGTTCTCCGTTTTCTGGGAGAAATGCATCGATGAATGCGAATCATTTTAAATTGCATCCCATCTTGACTTTGGCTACAAAACAGAAAAAAAAAAATCAAATTCTTTTTGTTTTGTTCACGGAAAACTTTATCGTTTGGTGCGCCGAAAAGGGCCGATATGCAAAACATATGCTTCAAATAAACGATTTACATTGATTTTTTTTAGCGATAGCAAAATTCAGTCAAAAGTTTTCCAACCAAAAAATGTTTACACTCGCAACTGTTGAAACTGGTAACATTGTTGTTTTTGTGTCGATGGCAACCTGAAGAGATTGTTATTTTAAACAATATTGTCATTTTGTATTCACTTGCAATTGCAAACGACACGAAATTCCTCTACAAGGAATTGAAGCATATTCATGTAACACAATCACACAATTTGTGTTTGTTGTATATGCGAAAGCAGCTTTTCGATTATTTATTTTTTTTTGGCTGAGAATCGTTTGCCTTTTATCGCCGCATTTCCACTTTGCACACTTTGCATAAACTTTCAAACACGCAATTTTTCCATCGATTCTTCACTCGAACACACTTAAACATTTTTATATTCAATCTGAAAATTGATTGAAAAGCATGTAAATTGAACATTGAAAAACAAGTGAAAATCACAACCACAATTTGTTGTTGTCACCGCCACAACGGCACACCCATTGAATTAAATTGAGATGAATGGAAATCAGCAGCAACAATCATTTGAAGACTCTAGAGAAATATCACTGGAATAGCGCACACAACTCCCAGAATTCGCATACAACGTTTTTATCTATCATTTTATATAATTGCATTTTTTGTATTTTTTTCAAATCTAAAAAGTGTTTAACGCAGTCTAAAAAGTTCGTAGTTCATTCTCCTTTACGAAAACATCGCAATAAAAACATGTCAATGAATCAATTCGCCCCAAAAAAAAGTGGAATTAAATAACAGAACTTTTGTTGTTGTTGTTGTTTCTTGCGGTATTCATAAATATATCGAAACTTCTATTGAGAGCAAAATGTTTATACACTAAACACAGCCATAGCCGGATGCCTGACGCATTTATTATCAATACCAACATGTGTTTCTTCGTACTTAAATGGAAAACAAATTGCCATTCAAATCTTCCGAAAGGTAATCAAAGTCGTTGCTTTCCAATTTTGGCTCAAAACGAAAACAAGCAAAAAAAAATCCAACAAACGGACGTTACGCATGTCATGCACTCTATTTATGGTATATTGTACTAAATTCGGATGGAGGTCGTATATTTTTTGTATGAAGACGAAGAAGTATACGGTAGATATACAATGGTTCTATGTACGGTGTACATCAAACCATCATTCGAAACGGAGCCAACACACTGAATCCTTGGTTTGAATAACGCATGGGCGCTTACTAGATGGATAATATGATTGAACAAACAGTAAGAATGGCACAATATTCGAAGCTTCGAACATATTTTCATTGAATGATAATGGTTAGTTGCATAGTGGATGCCGCCGTATGTTGGTGTCTTTGTTCATTTTAAGTGTGTGATGGGATTTTGTTAGTTTTTCCCCATTTAACGAATTTGCTTTTGGCGATCGTTTGCACTGTATCGGTATTCAGTATTCCGTAGAAACCGGTTCGTGGTTCATGCATTATTTTTTTGAGTAAATGGTGTAAATTTGACAGTTATTACTCATTCTAATTGTTAGGGATTATTTAATAGACTCGAATTAAAAAAGCTCTGGGATGATGGAGGAGAAAAACTGGCAAATTTGTGTTCGAAATGTGCAAAACATGAGAAGTGCGAAATGCGTTAAATTGTGAATGATTTATTTGATTAGTGAATTGGATTCGACAGGAAATCATATTTTTTTTTGCTTCTGTTGGTGGATGAACAATGTAATTTGAAGACGTAACCGAATGAAGTGAATGTTGAACGTAGCTGATAGCCAAAAGTGATGATTCATCAGCTTGAAACGATGATGGTGCTTCGTTTCATAAGACAAAATAATAAGTAAAAAAGCATATTTTTTTTCTTAATTTGAAAAGACGAAATTGCATGCGACATTGAATGCAGCAATAAGCAATAAACATCTCGAAACGATAATTGCATAAAGAACACGAATGAAGATTAAAGGGGAGAAAAAAAAAGGAAAAGAACAACGACGAAGTCATAAAAAACGAAAGACAAATTTACTGTTGAACAACAGTGTATTGTAGAAATAATAACTTTTCTTCTTGTATTCATTCTTTTTCCGTTTTTTTTTATCTCTTTTTTGAAAGAAAAGAAGAAAGGGTTATTCGCAGTTAATCGCAAATGAAGTGGGACCACAGAAACGCAAATAACGGCTTCCATTCAACACAATGTAATCAAGGATCACCACACAATTATGGTATGCACGATGCAAAAGTATTTATTTTCGGTTTTTTGATCGTCTGACAAACAAAATGAACAGTGAACAGTGAACACTGTACAAAGATTACCGAAAGACCGACAAGTGCCATTGCCTTTTCATTCATTTGCCAATGCGATATTGTGTTAAATAAAGAGATACAAAATGAAGATAGTGCAGTCTTTATTCAAACTTTGACAATGCATTCAAACCCTTAACGCATTTCAACCACTTATCAGATGAATGAGTTCGACGTGCTTCAAATGAAACCATCAGAATGAAACATTAACTAAACTGAATGTAAAATGTACACACCAAATACTCAACGGTGAATGATGAAGAAGTAACCAAAAATCCGTTTATTATGAATGATTACACCGCACTGGCTGTGTACACAATGCACAATGAAGAATGAATGACACTTTATCTCTTTCTTCCCTTTTTTACTTTTTACTTTTTACTTTTTTATTTTTTTTTTAAATTAAATGGATAAGCATTGAGCATCCCGTCTGCGATCCCAAATCGAATAGAGATCCGACATGATAATAAAAGGTGAAATCATCAAACTCTAGAGAAACGCTTTCAATCGATTTTCTTTTATCGTTTTTTTTTCCTCTTTTCCCTCACCCTGGAGAAATGGACAACACCTAAAATTCAACCTAATCACACAGTCAGACAAAACAAAGCTGTGATTTCAATCTTTGTTGTATTTGAATTGCCAACAGAAAATAACAATTTAATGGTTTGCATAAGATCTAAATCGATTCGATATGCTTTCGTTTATTTGTTTGCATCGGTCGTCATCAATTGTATGTGCTCCACACCAAACAATCCGACTTTTCGAGTGATGGTGATTATTATCGAGGTTGTTTACAAATTAATTTTACCCGCATGCATTAAATATTGATTGTTTGAATGTAAAATGTAAAGCGACGGGAACCGATCCACCGTGAGGGGTGTGTAGTGTGTAGACAATAATAATAATAAATAATTAAATGGAGTTGATAACAGTAACAGTTGAAAACTTTGAAACTTTATACAGTTCACTTTTGGTGAAAAATGTTGTTGTTTATCTTTTTTAGCCATTCCCACCTCGTCCATTAAGTTAATTTAAAATGGAAATTCCGAATCGGTTCTCCGTTTTCTGGGAGAAATGCATCGATGAATGCGAATCATTTTAAATTGCATCCCATCTTGACTTTGGCTACAAAACAGAAAAAAAAAATCAAATTCTTTTTGTTTTGTTCACGGAAAACTTTATCGTTTGGTGCGCCGAAAAGGGCCGATATGCAAAACATATGCTTCAAATAAACGATTTACATTGATTTTTTTTAGCGATAGCAAAATTCAGTCAAAAGTTTTCCAACCAAAAAATGTTTACACTCGCAACTGTTGAAACTGGTAACATTGTTGTTTTTGTGTCGATGGCAACCTGAAGAGATTGTTATTTTAAACAACATTGTCATTTTGTATTCACTTGCAATTGCAAACGACACGAAATTCCTCTACAAGGAATTGAAGCATATTCATGTAACACAATCACACAATTTGTGTTTGTTGTATATGCGAAAGCAGCTTTTCGATTATTTATTTTTTTTTGGCTGAGAATCGTTTGCCTTTTATCGCCGCATTTCCACTTTGCACACTTTGCATAAACTTTCAAACACGCAATTTTTCCATCGATTCTTCACTCGAACACACTTAAACATTTTTATATTCAATCTGAAAATTGATTGAAAAGCATGTAAATTGAACATTGAAAAACAAGTGAAAATCACAACCACAATTTGTTGTTGTCACCGCCACAACGGCACACCCATTGAATTAAATTGAGATGAATGGAAATCAGCAGCAACAATCATTTGAAGACTCTAGAGAAATATCACTGGAATAGCGCACACAACTCCCAGAATTCGCATACAACGTTTTTATCTATCATTTTATATAATTGCATTTTTTGTATTTTTTTCAAATCTAAAAAGTGTTTAACGCAGTCTAAAAAGTTCGTAGTTCATTCTCCTTTACGAAAACATCGCAATAAAAACATGTCAATGAATCAATTCGCCCCAAAAAAAAGTGGAATTAAATAACAGAACTTTTGTTGTTGTTGTTGTTTCTTGCGGTATTCATAAATATATCGAAACTTCTATTGAGAGCAAAATGTTTATACACTAAACACAGCCATAGCCGGATGCCTGACGCATTTATTATCAATACCAACATGTGTTTCTTCGTACTTAAATGGAAAACAAATTGCCATTCAAATCTTCCGAAAGGTAATCAAAGTCGTTGCTTTCCAATTTTGGCTCAAAACGAAAACAAGCAAAAAAAAATCCAACAAACGGACGTTACGCATGTCATGCACTCTATTTATGGTATATTGTACTAAATTCGGATGGAGGTCGTATATTTTTTGTATGAAGACGAAGAAGTATACGGTAGATATACAATGGTTCTATGTACGGTGTACATCAAACCATCATTCGAAACGGAGCCAACACACTGAATCCTTGGTTTGAATAACGCATGGGCGCTTACTAGATGGATAATATGATTGAACAAACAGTAAGAATGGCACAATATTCGAAGCTTCGAACATATTTTCATTGAATGATAATGGTTAGTTGCATAGTGGATGCCGCCGTATGTTGGTGTCTTTGTTCATTTTAAGTGTGTGATGGGATTTTGTTAGTTTTTCCCCATTTAACGAATTTGCTTTTGGCGATCGTTTGCACTGTATCGGTATTCAGTATTCCGTAGAAACCGGTTCGTGGTTCATGCATTATTTTTTTGAGTAAATGGTGTAAATTTAACAGTTATTACTCATTCTAATTGTCAGGGATTATTTAATAGACTCGAATTAAAAAAAGCTCTGGGAGGAGAAAAACTGGCAAATTTGTAATCGAAATGTGCAAAACATGAGAAGTGCGAAATGCGTTAAATTGTGAATGATTTATTTGATTAGTGAATTGGATTCGACAGGAAATCATATTTTTTTTTTGCTTCTGTTGGTGGATGAACAATGTAATTTGAAGACGTAACCGAATGAAGTGAATGTTGAACGTTGATGTTAACACACCAACAACGAGTTATAATTTCAATAGAAAAGTGGCAGTTTTGGAACGTGCAATTTCATTTTTTTTTTCCTCTCATTCTGTATTAAATGAACGAACCCACGATATATGTGTATCAAAGGTGTCTATTTAATATTATCCCATGTGAACGAACACCATCTCGAATAATGAACACAAAGAATAGCATTAAATCCATTCACATCACTCTAATTTGTATTCTTTTGTCAGAGAGGCATCGAAGTAGCGAAAAAAAGATTCAGATAAAGAGAGAGAGAGAGAAGAAAAAAAAACGAATCCAAGGAAATTTATCCGTGATTGTTTGAATGAAGTGCCACATACGAGAGCCACTTTACTACCGGTAACGGTTTCGATTTGATATTCGACTTTTGTATGATTAAATTGTTATTCTGTTATTCTGTTGTTCAGTTGTTCAGTTGTTTGCAATGGCTCAGATATTGGAATTTTCTTCAAGGGAAAAATTCCATTTGCGTTAAACATTCATTCATTTTCACGTTTTCTGCCATCATTCCAATTGTATTCAAGGCTTTCGAATTGTGCCAACGCACAAATAACAATACAATTGTACAGTGTACAACGAGCAAAGCATTCTGGCGCCTCATTTTTCATACCACTTTTCTTTTTTCGCAATGATAACGGCAACAATATCATTCATTCACTGTTGTTGTGTGAATGAAATTGAAAAATATATTGCATTTATGAATTCAGGTTGCCGTGGATGGTACAGCCGCGTTAAAAGAGCAAAAGTGCTTTTGCAATATTTTCGTATTTTTTTTTTTGCTTTATTAATTTGATTTCAGTATTCACTCACTGTGTGTGTGTGTACTGTCTGCATTGAATCCAAATGTGTTTGCTTCACAAAGTTCTGCTTGCGTACATCGTACATTTTGAATCTGATGGGAAAAGGAACCTGAAAGAGGACTGCCGTTTTGCGTTTAATGATTCATATGGGAGCTATTTTTATTCATTTCGTTGCACAAGGCTTAGTGCGCGCCTTTATTCGTTTCCAATTATCGAAAAGATTTCAAAACTGTCCCACAGGCACTGGTATTGGGAATTCGCGAATGAATTTCAATGATTCGTGTATTTGCCAAATTTCCGATCGTATTGGTTACGACAATGAACGACCTTTTTTCCGGTGACAGAAAATGTACCGGCAATAAATTAAGAGCAAAAACTTTGTTTTTCAACAGTTCGCAAAATTGCGAACCAAATTAGATTTTATCATCATGCTCTTTACGAATTTATCAGTGTGTACGCAAAATCTCAAGTCTCAAGAGATAAGCTTCTATTATAGTTGTAATTTTGGGATGAAACAAAATCCATTGCTGTTGAACAGAACTCATTATGCCAAAATGTGAGAAAAAATGCGTCGGAATGAATTATCATGGAAATTGAAATGGTTCGGGTCATTGGGACATGTTTTTTTTATTTTATTCCCACTTCGATTGTTGCCTTTGGCCTATCTTGAGTTTTGTTTGTAGTTTAAACATATACAACATGCGACAACTTCATTTTCAATCTAACTTTGAATTCAATAAGAGACATTCTTGCATGGAATGACCCATTCAAATTGGATTTCATCGTTAAATTCGATGAATTATGGCAGTTTTGCATCATCGTGTGCTGAGTTTATGATGATTATTGCATGGAAACATTAAATTGACCGAATGACTGACTGACTTGTCAGTTATCAGTAAACTGAAGTCTCAAGTAAAAGAAATAAGTTAATAAAACTCAAGGAAAACAGAATGGAATCGTCAATAATAATAAGAACAATTCGATTGAAGACAAACAACAAGTGCTTCTGAATGGTATTTGGTATGCCTTATGGCCAGTAGCATTGGATTCATTCTCAATGGAATCCATTTAATGAACGTTCCGTGTTCCGATGTGCATTTGATTGAAATGTTAAACTTTTGCAAACGAAAGAATAAATTGGATACGAATGCGACTAATGATATTTCCATTCAATTCATTCCAGTGCGTACAGCGTACAGTGCAAATAAAAATAAATATTGATTTTCAATCGAATTCACGATGATTTGGTCTGTAAACGGAAGTATGCTACAATAATGAAACGTAATTGAAATGAAATCTAAACGCAACGTAATCGATTCCTTTCATTGCATGAATGGATACTGATGTCTTGGAATAGCTAATGAAAGTTTGTTTCAATCTTCAATTCATTTGTTGATCAAGTGCACACACACACAAAAATGCAATTACTTCATCATTTATTTGAAACGAGTTCCGATACCGCACACAACCCACAATCCACACATTGAAATATTTTTTTAACAAAATCACCAGGAAATATTCCATTTTATTTGCTCAATAAAATACCATCTCTCTGTTCCTTTTTCGTTCGTACGATTTGGCCTTTCTTTCAGTCGAATAATAACGAGTAATCTGTTGAGCGGAATCGATTAAATGAATATTGACGCTATTCATGCTGAATGGTCTTCTAGTGCCCAATGGACATTCGTTTCTGTCATGCAATCAATATGACGATTGTGTACTCAATTTGGATTCATGTAGTACAATGTACGATTGTATTTAGTGGCTTATAATTTGAAAAGATAAATAGTTAGGAAATATTGGCTCATTTGGCCCCTTCTCATCAGATGAATAATAATAATTTAATAATTAATGCATTGTTTTATTTTTCGAAAACTTTTTCAGTTGATTCAATGGCAGCACATCAAGTGTCTACACATTCGGAACCATTAGTGAATGAACCAATAATAATAAATCATCGAAAATAAAGTGATCCAATGAACAGTGAACAAGACCAAAATTAAGAAAAATTTCGATAACATCTTAATGTGTGTACAAAGTATTTATAAGAATAGTGAATCCCAAGTCCGACCAGAATAATGACGATATTATAGCTTAAATGTTTTATTTGCCCTTCTCAATGGTGAACTTTGTGTTAAGTGCATTAAAAATAGACAAATAATAATTTGATTGCTTTTAATTCGTTTGCATGTTGCATTACATCGTCGATTCCCTTCACACAGTTGAACATCGTAAATGTGCAATTGTATTTAGTAATCCGGATAATCTAAACAACGAAACGAAATATCTTTCTCAAAAATTAGACAACGAATTTGTACCGAAATCATCCAATGTGTTAGTTGAAATAAGCAAAAGCTGAGAAAAACCAGTTGAAATTGTGAAACAAACGTTATTTGAGAATGAAACGTGTTGCCGAAAATATTTGATGTGTTTTTCATTTAGAATGTTTCTATCTAGTCCATGCTATCAAATGTTTTTTTAGTCAAATGTGTAAGTGACCAGTGACTAGACAAATAAAGTGCGAAAAATAATGGAAAAGTTCCGTTCTTCATTACAATCCCAAAAGTCCAAAACCGAGTATTTCGAATGAAAGTAAAATAGCATGGTGCTAGCGAGTGTATGTGTGTGTGTGTTATTGGTCGTTTGTGAATGGCATAACAAGTGGAATAATTAGAGAGTGAAGGAAAAATTACGGAAAAATTGAAGAGCAAAAATTTATAACAAAATATGGTTTCAGTGTTCAGTATGAGAATGGGAATTAGAATGAGAATGAGAAGTTGAGTGTTATTATTATTATTGCTGATTATAATCCAACGCTCCGGATTTCGGACTCAAGACTCCGGAAATATGCTTGTGTTGTGCAAGTGAAGCTGTGCGAACTGTGAACATAGCATTAAATTAAACCAACATTGTTACAATCATATCCAAATGCCTTTGCCCATTGTAAACTGTGAATAGCAGTGTGCTGTGTGCAGTTGTGTAATCCTTTTCCATTTGGAAAATTCGTTGAACAGACGATAATCATAAATTGCTCATTGTCGGTTCCGTTTTCATGAATTTGCTCATTAGAATTGTTGCAAATTTCCGAGGAAAAATACACACACACACACATTTCCAGTGAAAGTGATTATTATTATCATTTGTATTCTATCGTGTGGAAGCTTCCCCATCCATATTTGATAGTGTAGCATGACGTTTCGTCCATAGTAATTTTGTGAATTTTCGAACATTCGTTTCGACCATATGGAGCTTGTGGTAAGTGGTTTTTTTTTTCTTTACTCTTTCGAATTTTCGTCTTCATGTTTTATGAAAACAGTGCAAATGGTATCGAATGCCTTTCAATTTATCGACCAAAAACGATGGGCAAAAACTGCCTCATTGAATTTTTGAAATGTTTGATGCATTTTGAAACGGAAGGAACATCTGTTGACATTCGAATGATTGAATTCAAACAAATAGAGAGAGAGAGACAAAAAAAAAAGTAACAAAAATTGTAACGCTTCATTATCAGTTTTACAGGTCATGCTAGAGGCATTTTAAGCCTGCACGCACATATGCTACAAGTGACAGGAACTTTTCTATCGAAAAAAAAATAAATTATTTGTTCCGTTGATATTCGTTTCGAATTTAGTTAAATGTGCAGTACGGTAAGGCATGAACACAACATTTGTCATTAGATTCATATCAGATGGGATGGCATACACTGGTGTTTATTTGATTGTATCTTGAACGCATTTCAACGCTGCATTTTTGATGAGTATAAATTTGAAGCGATTATTCAAATGTAGTGAAAATTAGATTTGAGGGGAAGGCGTTTATTATGGAAGCAAATAGAAAAATGGAAAATGTGTAAATTGATGTCATATTAACACAGCCAAGGGTTGATAATGAAGGAAAAAATCACGTGTCAAATTGACGAAAAATAAGAAATAAAGGCAATAAATGACATATTGAGAGAACAAAACACAAAAAACGCATCAAGAAGGGAAAGAGAGAGAGAGAGAAAGTGAGGTCAATGACTTGATAGCCTTTGAACTGGTACAAAATAACATTGCGAAATACAATGAACCGGAACTGTTTTGAAGTCATAAACAGGTTCATACAGAATTCGATCGTACCGAATTCATGAATATGCACCACCGGTCGTATCAAATTAGAAAATGACATTAGAGGATAACGATTTTGAAAAAAATGGTTAAAGATTTTTTTTTTAAATTGATCTGGAATCAATGACAAACCATTTAAAATGCTAAAAAATGCATCTCCTATCAATTTGGAGGCAGAAAAGCAAAAAAAAAATTTGAAATTATTATTTTTTTGGAAAAGTTTGGAAATCGTCTGACACGGATAGATCCAAAGTTTCAACTCGTTTCGACCACTAAAACTTGGTCAAAAACTCCTCCAAAGAGTGAACGGTAACGAAAATAAAACTGCCTGAATCAAAAATAGTATGGAACCAAAGGTGCATAAAAAACATATAGGAAAGTCAAAGTGAATCATCAAGAGCAAAATAATGTTAAAATTCAATGTGAAAATCCAAAGGATTCACATTATGGATTTTGCCTGTTCGGCAAGTCTCACAAAGATATTGGCAAAATGAAATATGTATGAAATGACTGCATTTCGCTATAAAAGAAAGCCTTTTTGAATCCGAATCACACGAGACTGCATCGACGCCTGCTACATACACACTACACAACACAGAGCACAGAGCACATATAAATATAATGATGGATATCGCCCTTGTCATTTATCGTGTACATTTTTGTTTCATTTCATTTTCTTTTTCTCTTTTTGTTTTCACCCTCAATCGTATACGATGATCTTATATAGTCGAAGTACGAAGTACACAGAACATGCATTTTCTCCATTATGCTATACACTGTACGCTGTACAACCATGAGACAAAACACAATATAATGATAAAGAATTGTTTTATTGTGGGCGCACAATGAACGAAAAACCAAAAAGAAACGGAAATGTATTATTAACAGTTAATAATAAATGCATACATGAATGCAATGCAGCTAAATGGGTAAATAGGTTTCATTGTATCGCTTTGATATTTTCAGTATTTGTTCGATATTATATTTATAGAAAAAACGCCACAAGTCAAAATTCATATTACACGTTGTATGCAAGGTACAAAGGAAAATAGCCGGTGTTGTTAGCTGTGCTAGCAAAACCGATGAAGTCCACGAGACCAATGTACACTGTAATATGGACAACATACAGTCGTTAAATTTCTATTGTTTTACACATTAATATTTATTGGAAATTGAATACGAAACGTGCATTTATTGAAGCGATGGTCGGTGGTTGAACTGATTTGATATGTGCAATATCCGATGATATAATTGTGTATTGTGCAGCATTGGTTTGGAATATCACGTCGCTTATGTATTATTGTTCAGACTAATGCATGGTTAAATTAAGTTAAAATATCTCTTATTAGCTAAATGGAATGGATGGGTATTACTTGTGACTTCAGGGGTTGGTGATATTATTATGTTCGAATAATAATTTGGTTTGCCAGTTTTCCTGGATGTGTTATTAAATAACGCATTTTCAATGCAGGTATTAGCTATAGCTATTGTCTCCATGTTGCCGGCAGATAAAATATCGCTTTCTCAATTAGATTAATTGGAGAACAATAGAACGAAGACTGAATTATATTTAGTTTGTATTTGAGATCATGTCGAAATTCATGGTTATGAACATCTTCATTGGTTGGTGGTCGAAAAAGAAAAATATTACAGAGGAAATAATCCGAAAACAGCTATTATTACCGCATCAATGTGATTACATAGGCATCGAGAAGAAGATTTATTTTTTGCTTTAAATTTGGTGAAACTGTGTAATACTTCAGTGAATTGAACATTGGACACAATATTTACGTATATATTACGTTTGCTGTGATGAATGGTCACCGAAGACTATCTTATTTTCACGTTATTTCGATCGATTGAAATAAAAAAACCATTTTCAAATGCGGTTCATTTGTTTCATCGGCAAATAAAAAACCGAATTTATATCAAATTGTGTAACATTCATTCCACCAAACTGGATCAAATCGGTTGTTTGGTTTCAAAGCAATAAATATACACTCAAAGCACGTATCAAACCTTTTTTCTCTTCTTTTTTTTCTTCATTCGGCCGTCGCCTATATTGATTCGGATCCAAAACATTTTCACATGTTGGTCTTATATCTAGTTCATTATATTGATATAGCTTCATCAACGCGTACATCACATAATCACACACAAACACACGGAACGATTTTAAATCAACATTTTTGGATTCATTCCGAATCACATATAGTGAACACTGAGCTCACATTTCGAAGATAAACGGTTCCATCAAAAACCCCAAGTAAAAGAAGATGATCTGATAAATAATAGGAAAGTGGATGCGAAACAAAAACAGACGAAAGAAAGAAAAATCCAAATGAAAATCGGCTGAAACAGCAAAAAATAACGATACTCTCGATGTGCTCTGTTTCGTCTGCTGTCTTGACTACCGATGAATGTGGCAATTGAAACGTATTTTCTTTTTTTATCCATATGTTGGCCAGCCACCAGGCACATTATAACATTGCATAACCGTTTATTCTGGGGCAAATGCGAGACGATGGACGCTGAAATGGGCGGAAAAAAGCCTACTGAATTAATACGTGACACTTTTTTTTGATCCTGTTGACAAACATTGATTGTTACTTCTGGTGGATATTAAAGTTGTTTTGGAAGATGAAGGGAAGGTGGAAAAAAAAACGGGATTTTCAGTAAATATGCTGCTAAAACAAATATTAGAACATGTTTTTGAAGTTACCGAAAGTTGAACGCTTTAAGAGTCGAAATTAAAAAAAAGAAAAAAAGAATAACGAAGCATCAGTGTTTCGGAATGGGAAAAGTTTTGCTATTTGGTGGCCAGATGATGATTAAAAAACAGCCTCATCCAAAATTATGCTATTTTATTTAGAGTATTTTATGGAAGAGAAAAAAAAACAGCAAAGTTCTCGAAATATTTAACGTCTATTTCGAGCATAAGAATAATATTATGTTTTCATAATATTAACTTCCATCCCAAATTGAGTGGAAGAAATAAATTTATTCAACGAATGAAACTTCTCAGTAGTATCACATAGGCCATAGTCGTCAAATTTTAAGATGTTTGATTTGCATTTTGCATAATGAATACGAACAAGTGACGCGTACAAGATTCGCATACATTTTCATCGACTTTCTATTTTTTTTTTGTTTTTTGTTTACTCTTTCATTCCATCACATTGGAAAATGAAGTGTGATGCCGTTTTTATCCCTCTTATGTACAAGCTATGGAATCATTTTTTTATTCGGAAGGCGTTAAAAAGATCGATTTTCTTTTTATCGAAGAAATCAACTTTTTTAGAACCATTTCATGCGTTAAATTCGGAAGAAATTCAAAATAAATTATGAAAAATTACCGAATAATAAATCTTTCATTGATATCGACGAAATCTTCGTATCGTACCATGTTTCTTCTGAACATAACACAGTGTGCAGACACTGCATTCAAATCGAATACATTGAAAATAGAAAAAAAAACCGAATCAATAACAAACAAGTTGTTTTTAAGCATTTTTTCCGTTGTTGTTTGTAAGTTGGGCGTTGTACATTGAAATTTGTACACGTGTACAGTGTATATTGTACCCTGTACTCTGGTATCCGTTGCTATAATACATAGAAAGCATTGAATTGGATAAAAATAGCATTGCGTCCTCGTGAATTATTCGCTATATAATTAAATATTCATCTGCAGCTTTTTG
>GL501660.1:192788-209929 GCA_000149185.1 Mayetiola destructor
AAACTACTGCAAATCAAATGAGAAAGTGTGACGGATATGGAAATGCTAGCAAAATTGCTCTTTCGTTGTCCCAATCAATTGAAGATTAACCGATGAGCGAATTGTGCGCACAAAAAATACAACATCGTCAATCGATCAGTGACTAATGCTCAGGCTGAAATGGCATTTTGATGAGAATATTCACCCGCGCAGTTAAAAGCCGAATCGATGACACATTAGAGAGTAACGGAGACACAGCCAACGCAAAACCATTTAAACGATATATGATTTGACAAAATTTGTATTGTGGCGCCATAAACCTTACATTCAATGAATAAAATGGTCTATGGAAAACTAAAAATGGCACATGAAATATCATGTAGTGCGGCAATTTAAGATAAAGAGATGAATGAATCGGATCCGAATCATGTTCACCTCGCTTATTTTCTTGTTTATTATTTGTTGTGATCGTTTCAGTTTACGCTTTGGTGAAACTGCTACGGAAACTTTTTGCATCTAAAAAATTGAAAGCAATATTGCGTACAATGCCTGGCCAGCGTTTATAATAACCGCCATATGTGCTCTGTTACACTCTGTTTGCACATTGTGTATGGTATCGAGTTTAGGCTTGAAATTTCGCCTTTTGTTCACGCTTCAGAATCAAATAACCAAAAAGATTAAGTAATCTGGATGCGGTAAACAATAACAAAATGGAATACAATTTTTTTTCTTGTTACCATTGGCCCCGGTTATGGATCAACCAATTTAACTGAAATTGAATCACATTCGATTTCTGAATTGTAAAAATTATTTCTCTGTTTTCATTGTTTGTTGTTGTTGTAAAATGATTATTATTATTATTACGAGTCGTGCTTAACATTTGTGAACTTTTAAATTTCACCGCTTGCGGTTCTTTCTGTGTGAACAATGATTGAATAGCCTTAATTTATCGCGAATGGTTTTGTTCTTTCACGCGAGCTCTTGTTTTATTATTGCTATTGAAATCAGTAACACGTGCAAATGGCTTTATCGGGTTTGGCGTTTGCCAGTTTCATTTTAAATTGCAACCGAAATGGAAATCATGAAAAATTGGTTTTTGGTTCATTCATTTTATTTCATTAGGATCAGCTGTTTCGCTAATTTTCCACCAACAAAATATCGATCATTTCGCTTGTTACAAAAAAAAACAACCTCAAATACGTAATGGCTTTGGTGGTAGAGCACTACGCGTATGCAGTAGGCAACGTATTTCAAGCACGAACATGAAGTTACAAAAATTAGATGAAAAAGCAAGCAAAAAACAAATCATTAATGTGTTGCTTTTTGGAGCTCTTTCCGCAACGATATGAATTTCGTCTGCAAAATTTACGACTGCGTTCCAGAACAATGATTGAATGAATGGAATGAATGTTTCGGTCTTATGATTAATCGTTTTGGCACTGCGTCATCACCGCCGCATCCCACTACAACGATGAAAAATGAATGTGAATTTGTTCACGGCTATGCACACAAAACGAACGTTCCAGCAAAATAACAGTGAAAAATAAAAATTGATTAAAAAATTGCCAGTTGTACATATTCGTTGCTCATTATTCTGGAATTTTGTTTATTGTTTGAAAAACTATTGAAAAATAGAAATATTCCATCCATTTATGCAATCGTTAATCAATTTTTCTATTGAAAATATGAGAAAATTCAAAGTTCATTGCTGAATGGATGTGGAGAGAAAATCGTGTCTATTCGCCTCTCTACAATTTATTCATTCTGGATGCACTTCAAACAAAGTTTTTAGCTATTCCTGGCGCTCAAACGTTCAAACACAAATATAAACACCAATTTGGGTCAATTACCCACAAAATTCGTTTCGTTTGGAAATTCAAACTTTGAAACGTTTTATTATTATTTGAGTTTGAATTGCATTTATGCATGTTTATTGTTGCCATTGAGAATTAGGCTTAATTATCAGCTTACAAGTATACTTGCTGTATACATGCACATGAATTAATGAATGAATAGTAATGCGGTGGGCTCTTTTAATCTAAACCGCATCCAAAAAAAAATGTATATTTTCTCAAGATTATGCTCAAGTGTTTCGTGTACAAATATTTAAATCGATAAAAATTATTACACAATAACATTTACAAATACAATTGACTAATCCAGAACCAATTGCTTTAGATTACGCGTTGCGCATTTCATTATAGCCATAGAACAAACTGATACTGTTACAATATTCAAACTTCAATGCCCACTTTAGTGTGTTTGTTGAAAAATATAGCGCGTATTCCGATTCATTTGAACATTGAATAAATATATTCTGAGCCAGCCGTTTATTACACATTGCATAGCTTATATTCTAAATTCTCTCAACTGGTGGTATTTTAATTACAGTTTTGTGGCTAAAAAAACTTTTTTTACACCGGATTCAAATATTCCAATTGGAAACCACAAATCCTTTCCGTTCTGTGGTCAAAACGATAGATGACTTCCGAAAATATGTTTCCAATCAATGAATGCATAGTATTGCATACACTTTGTGCTGTACAGTTCACAGTATCAATTTCATTGAGTTTATTGAATATATGTCGAAATCGAACGATTTATTCAATTTCTTTCGAATCAATTGAATTTGAATGTTTTGACTGTGTTGACGATAAAACCATGAGCTTCAATAATTTATTATTTTAAATGATCAATTTCGAGAATGTATTTTGAGTCAGTTAAAAAGCCACAATTCACTTAACTCTATTAACTTGGCGTATGGTTGCGAAGGAACCGCATCAAATTCAATCGAATATTGTATTTATTTCGGTTTATTTAATGTGTTTTCCAAGTTTGTTTGCCTTTTATGATAACTTCCATACTGTGTGTGTGTATTTGTGTGTATTTATGTACAGTGTACGGCATACGTTTAACTTGTAAAGATCCACATGCGGTATTCGATTTCATGAGTTGAATATCAATAATAACAGAACACTGAACATTAGCGCGAATATAATTTAAATTAGAATGCTGGCCAATAACAACGAAAATGCCAGCATGTTTGATAATTCGTTTCCATTTTTTGTCCCTTTCATAATCTCAATGTCACATAATAATATAACAATTGAGCGAGAAAAAAAAACAAACAAAAATATTCACCAATCGAGCAATGAAATTCGTTTCTTTTTTTGGCTTCTTGCTCTCGTCTGATTGTTGAAATAAAGAGTAGTTGAAATCGTTTATCAGTAATAATTGACTTTTATTGCAAACAAATGAGTGGACAAGGCAATCTAACTCGAATCACAATATAAAACTTTGTAGTTTGATAACCACGAAAAAGACGCGAACATAAAGGAAAATGTGATCATTTTCCATCATTGGCAATGGCCACGTAAACATAATGGCCTCGTTGAGTCGCTATCAGAGACAAAAAAAACGCAATTCCCATTCAGAATTCTTGTTAATTGACTCAAATGCATTGCATTATTATATATTATTCTTAACTTTGTAGAACGGCTTATAAAATGAAACCGAATATAAATCTTCATTTTGCAGTTGAAAAATCAAATTGAGTAGGAAACAATTTGCAAAATAGCTGAACCATTCCATCCGATCCGATCCGATTTTGTGTTGGCCGCATAGAGAAGAAAAAGAAATCATTCTGACATTAAATGCGGAGATGGAAGAAATCAACCAACGCATCAAAAACGTTTACGATTAACATAATAATCGTTTATATTGTTCCGTTTGTTTGGTTTGGTTTGTTTGTTTGGATGGCCAACGTGATTTATAGTTGTTTGATTGGGGTTTTGTCTGTGTGTGTGTGTGTGATTGGGTTTTGCTTATTTGTTTTGAATATGCAAATAAGCCACATTATGAATTAATAAATGAATAAATAATAATTATTCTAATTAAATCGCAATCGAATCGGCTTGGGAAGTTCAAATTGAACTCAGTTCGTGAGAATGTACTGCATATAATGACGTTTATCATTTTAATTATGCGATCAAATCTAAATAGTACCCGGTTTTGTTTGACAAAAGCCGCAATTCGATTCCTGAAAATGATCAATATTTGCGAATGTGAAATATGTTGCGAGATCAACTTTCGTGCCCTATGTATTATTATATTACGACAACGAAACTAATTACAATTTATGAATATTATCGGTTTTAAGAATGGAATATTGGCGCCAATGTTGATAGCGCACAATTATTTGATAGATTTTTCTCAGTTTATTTCATTCCGACGGGGTTATGAGCCAGCTTGAACCGTCTATGACTAAATATTCATTCTCATGAAAATGCAATTTCTTGGTAGAAACCTGTCAATAACATTTTATTTATTGATAATCGCAAATGGCAAAAGAGTTACTGACCGACCTTAGCCCCCCTCCCCCATGCAAATCACATTCCAATCCTCTTTTTTACCACCAAAGATGCAATTTTTTCTCATTCAGAAGAATCAAATCAACCGAATGATTTCATCAAAATCCGGATGCTATTATCAGCATTCACCATTTAGTCGTCCCGGTATCACGAACCATTTAGCCAAAGTACCGAGCGACCGATTATTATTTAATTCAAGCGGTTGATTAAACAAAACCACAATTCCAATTCCGAATCCATTCAAAAATAATATTGAACGTCAAAACATAGTATAACACCACAGAACACAACGAAATGATTCACTCCAAAAATTGTGGTCGTCAACTGGCCTCAACAGAATCGACGCGCCATTGAATATATTATTATAGATTTTGAATTTTGTTTGATAATTTATTTATCAAAATGTGAATAAAGATCGAGGGATATTGGCATCGCATACATTTTCGACACATTTTCGATAAATAAATGATGGGAAAAAATTGTCGAAAGAAGAATGGCAACGGAATAATTTTCGAGCGTGTTGTCAATAAAATAAAATCATTCAAATGACATTCTGTATGCATGAAGTCAGCCGTTATGTAATAAAATTATCGAACAAGTGGCTACAAAACACGTAGCCCGGCCAATGGATTTCTTGAGTATAGAATGAACTAATCAAAATTATCGATGAGCACCAGGCATGCAAGACAATAGCACTAAAAATAATAATTCAAAGGTTGAGATCAAAAATCAAAGGCGAAATTAATTTCCATGTATTCAGGCCATGCGATATCGCAATCACGTCGCTATGCACGATACTTTTGTTTTGGGAAATTTTTAAAATTTTTAGTTTAATCTTTTCATTCTAATCCATCGAAACAATGCCTTTATCGGGTAATACATTAACCGATATGTGTTCGATTTTCATATCACATGAAAATTCTTTTTTCTTTCCATTTCATTCCATTCCATTCATTTGCTATCTATTGAATTCCATAGAATTTGTTGAAAGAGCATTTTTTGAGCCGGATTATTACTGTATCCATGCAAACAAACAATTCTAGTGTATGCAAGTTTCGAAATCGTTAGCCGTTAACCGTCAACTATATTTCAAAAATCATTCAATTCGATAATAGTTCGATTATATTGTTTGTGGATTTCTCCATTATTATGATGATGATCATCGTCAGATTGGACACATTATAAGTCCGGAGCTCGAAGCCATCGTATTGATTCGTTTGTGTTGATTGATTCCCTTTTTGTTCTCACTTCTTCATTATTATTCTTCTGTAATAATTTTTTTTTCGCTCTCGTCTTTTTCTCCGGTCGTATTTGATGTTGTTTGTATTCTTTTTCTTATTCTCTCTTTGCTTATCTGCTTCATGCTCGTTTATGCCATTTGTGTAACGTCTCTGTTTCCATTCAATTCGTTTTCAATTCAGTGTTTTGTGTGTTTTGTTTCTCTTTTATTTTCTCTCTCTCTCTTTCTTTCTTACTTTGTGTTTATCTCTCATACTTCATTCGCATTTCTTTTGTTGAGTGGTGCAGACGTAAACACAGGCAATCGACGACGAATATTAGCTGCGGTTCGATATTTTTCGCTTTTTAGTTTAGAACCAACTGTTACGCGTTCAACATCTCTTTCGTGTTTAATCGTTTTTTTTCTGCCGTCGCTCTTACGTCGATTCGATCATACGGTACGATTTCATTGAGACTTTTTATTATGTTATGTACGTAATAGTTTACTGATTATTGTCCCGTATAGAAGTTTGGAATGAATTTTAAAGTTTGGCACTCGATGCTCGTTAAATTGTCGATTTGTTTTTGTTTAACATAAACAATTTTGCGACTTATATATTGTCGCCGGATTGAGAATGTGTTAAGCGTTTAGTGTTTATGTGATTTACTTGAAACATTTAATTTAAAATGTTTTAACGAGGATTGTTGTGAAATCCAGTCGTGATATTGTAAATTGTTAAAGGTTTTTCTTTGTTTGAAATTATCTGTTCGATTCGCTTGAATTGAATGGGATGAGATTCCCATTTGCCAATTTTGAATGTCTTGTCTTCTTTCGAATAATTTTCATTTGAACATCAAAAGAAATTCCATTTTCAGTCATCGACTCGTGATTAATTTGGCATCCCAAAACGAACGAGATCCTAATAGAAGATTGTCCTCCAATAGCGGAAAAAAACGGCACTTCGACTACGATTTGGTTTTCTATTTCGGTGTGTGATGTTAGTCATGTTATGTGTGCCCAGACATTGAATGGAATTGAAATACAAAAAAAAAATTAAGTCAAACAAAACAAAAAAGTGTCAAATAGAATAAAAAAAAAAAATTACCAAGTGAAAAAATACACAAAAAATGCACAAAATTCTCTGCGATTGCCAAGACGGAAAAGAATCGAAAGCAAATTGTCGAAAATAGAATAAATGATTCAATTGTGTTCAGTTTTGTGTAATCTTATTTGAACCAACGAACAGAAAGGACAAAAAAACTGTGTTCAACATTTGTAAACGTTTGGGGGAAAAAAACGACATACATCGTTTTGGTTGACTATTTCATCGATAAAACCGACAATCGACCGGCACTAGAAAGCAAGAAAAAGTGAAGCTGTTAAAGAAAACAGAAAAACGATTTTTTTTTTCGTGTGTTTTTTTTTGTTCTTCTCTTGTCAGATCTCGGGTCATTCTTCATTGTGAACAGTGATCGAATCCAGGTTCAAGTGTACCACACACACCACACATCATCTCGATACAAGGTTTGATAGTTCGTTGGAGAATGTGTATCATAAGTTTAAATTGATTTTACTGTTTGTTTTGTCATCCTTTCAAACTGAATTGAAATGAGTTTGGTTTTGACATTCAATGCACCTTACGGTAAAATTCAGATATGTTACCATGTTTGTGCTTAAATTCAATCACAATTCCACAACCAATTTAGCCTTTCTAAAATGTGTTTCGTCCAAAATGGAGTTGCACATTGCACATACTCCATATTCCACACATCTCACATGTCGATTTCAATTTATTGCAATCACGGGTTGATTACTGGTTTTGTGTCTCTGTCTGCCGTTTTTGAAATGAATTTGTTAAAAAAAAAAAATTCAAAAGCCAATTCAATCAAGCGTTCTACACTCTAAAGAGTCAAGCCAAGCTATAAATGGAAGACAAACATACACAGAGCTATTGCTGATGATCAGATATCGGATTTATTGGAATATTCAATTTTTGGGAAAAATCAATAAAAACGAACGTCCATTCGACAAAGAAACATGCAACATGTATATTGTGAATGGTGAATGTCTGTGATCAAATTATATGTGATTAAAATCCTTCGTTGTCGTCATCATCGTCGTTGTTGTTTTTAGTCCATCGCTCTTTCTCTCATCAATGTCGCTCAAAATGAATTGTAAACAATGGCAGCGTATCCAATTACACAACACACATTCAAGATAATAAAGAAAAGAAAAAAGCATAGTTTTCGGTTGCATCAAAATGTAAATACCAACGAGTACGATTATGGCAGCCACTTATATCTATGAGAATTCAAAATGATGATGAATTTTGAATGTTTACTTTTTATCCTGGGAAATTAGAGCTATTTGATAAACGAATACAACATTTTTTCTTGGTCTCTCTTTTTGTGTGATCCCGAAGTGAAAGAATTTGTTTTTCTTTGCAATGGAATGCGAGAAATTATTTGGATGTTCTTGTCAAAATCAAATATAAAGTGTGATTTGGATCAAAAAACCATTTGATTCATAACGGAATTCGTCACAAGGATCGCAAACAAAATCGAATTTCTTTATTTTGATGGATTTTTTCGAGAGAAAGAAAAAGAGGATATTTGTTCACAGATGCAATATTAATGGATTCGTCTCGTTCGTTTCCTTTCATCAGGTAAATAATATTAAATGTATCGTAAGATGATGCCAAAAAAGGAGGTCAATTGTCGTTACATTATTATTCAATACAACGAATTCAATATTCGAAATCAAATGAAGCAAACGACAATTGTTTGTTTGCTTGATGCTGCAATGGAACGTCCAACAACCGACGACCGAGTTTGAATAAAGAACAAAACCATCGGGAAAAATTGGCCCATAAATCACGTTAAAGCGTGAACTTTTGCCCTTGCAAACAAACAACAATCGACATGACGACAATTTTCGGTACCTTTTTGTAGCTGCAGCAAAACAAATGCACGATCTGCACGATTACGTTATTATTGGCGCAACGAAAAGACGACAAAGACGACGGCATTTGGCAAAACTGTCCAAAAAAGGCGGAAAAAAGGCGAAATTTAAATACAAAATCAATATTCAACAAAATCACAAAAACATATTTCATATTATATTCGCATAGAAGCGTTGGCAAACGTTTACATAATATAATTTAATGGATATGTCGGTGTGTATAAGTCTCGAGCCAGTTTTCATATGTGTTTGTTGGACATTGGACATGCAAAAAAAGAAAAAAAAAATGAAATAAAGAAAATTTATTTTTTTTAATAATTTCTCATGTCTAAATAAGGAAAGTAGTTTGGCATTCAGAGTGCATATTGCATATATATCGCATATCGCTGCATTCATAAAAATAAGTTCGGTTCTTTCTGTGTTCCATATCAGTTCTCACACGCTCCGAATGGAAAAGGGATTGAATGTTGCGATTGCTGAATGCAAAGCAGACAAATGAATGAAAAAAAAAAACTGCGACCAAAGAAAAACAACGATAAAAAATGATTTCGAAATTGAAACGCTTTCATGCTCAGTTTGTCGCTTCGCTGCAAACTCAACTGACGGTTCCATAAACATGGAAAAACTTGAAGAACTTTCGGATGAAATGAAAACAATGTTTTTCTCAAACAAATGATCCCAGTTGATTTGTTCTGTTTGGCTCTGTTTGCTCATTAGTTGATATGCATAAGCATGCTTTGTCCAGTTTAACGAAAAAAAAAAAAAATAATAATAAAGAATCCAAATCACCGTGCCAAGTAGATGAATCAAAACAAATGTATGTACAGGAATCGGTTGGCCGGAATGTATCCAGAAGGAATTAGCAATCAAATCACATTGGAAAAAAGCGAAAGATACGAAACGAAAAAACTATGGCATGTTTATATAGTTTGGCCGTTGGGCTAATTTGCCTGCAATCCATTTTGTACACGTCATTTTTATGCACCACGAATACGAAATACGTTATCCGGACAGAGAATAAATTTTCAACATTCAAAATGCGTTCACATCGTATGCAGTGCACTATGCACACACACAAACACACCTTATGGTTGCTTATTGACTTTGGATTTCATTCAAGACAGCCAAGAAATCAAAACGGATGTTTTTGCAAGAATAACAATAAATCTGAATGAAGTGGGCGGGAGCGAGAGAGAGAGAGAGAGAGAGAAAGAAGCAGCAGAAAAAAATGCGTTCTTTAGCTAATCGAGAATCACATAGCCATGTACATTAGAAACCATGCGAATTCGACATCATATTCAGTGTCCGTATTTCGTTTATTTTTTTTTTGCATTTCATGTGACTTTCGGTCATTTGCCGCACTGCCGATCATCGTATCCATTTAATTTCATTATTTTGTGGGAAAATCTTATATAAGAATCGTTGTCCGTTGCCACGTTGCCATATCATACGTGCACCACACAATTAACCATCAACACAATCATCTATCTAATTTCAGGAGCTGTACTCGCCTTCGAGGCATTTATTTACATTCTTCACATTCAATTTAAACTGATTATTAACTATTTTTTTTCAGCGTTGGCAAATTAATATCGTCCAAATTGCTCACAGAATGACTCACAATTTTTAAATTTCGTGTTCGGCATTAAACGAATAATAATGTTGGTGAACTAAAACAAATCTTTCAGTTTGTTGCCGTTTCGGTTGTTTGGTTTTGATGAGCATTGAAATCTGGCAACTGCATTTGGAATTAAAGCTAAAATTGCGATTAACATACGTCTAAATATTCTCAATTCTTTGAATTTTGTGAATTGCGATCGAGTGTTGAGTGTTGAGTCAAATGATGATTCTCAAATTGACACTGCGACGGCGAAACAAAATAAAAATATATTCATGAAGTGATGACTTCAATAGCAAAATAAAGCGGATGTTTAACTCAACAAAATTATGAATAATGTATCAACCGTCAGTCGATCTCTTTTCCAGTGAATAGACAATTAAATGAAATGATTCGGTTATTGCACACCAAACAACACATAACCAACCAACCAATTTTGACATTGAAAATTTATAATGACCGTATTTCAGCTTAAACGTAATTCAAACAACGATAATATCGAGAATAAATTGGCAATCGGCAATGTTATTACTGGCATATTTGCCTTTTGTATTTGGTGTGTTTGTTGATGAGTTTGAGTCACAGAAGATTTCATGGAAATATTAAATATTTTTGTTCATATTAAAATGATTCGAATAGAATTCATAGAAGGTTCTACTTATGAATGAATCGGCTAAATGACCTTCCCGAACCCATTTCACGGTGTTGGCTTCGCTTTTGAGTCCCAGTGCGCATCCATCCATCTATCAATCATAATCAATTTGATGAGATTTAATTTGAATTTCAATTTAGGCCTTTTGACAGAATATAATGGAACGCTTTTCAATGGAACGCAAGCAAATAATAAATGATTGGGGAAATCTGATCCAAAACAAAAAAGAGAGACACAAAAACTGAATGTTTGAAGTGGTACACTCGTATCATGTATGTGGTGTTTAGTTTTGATTTTCATTAAAATAATATCCATTAAATGGTCAGAATTTTGATTATTGACTTGTCTTTGTTGTCTTCAGTCCCATAAAATCAGATAATTTGAGTTAAGACTGAACATCAAATAAATTGAATGAATAAATAAATAAATGATTTAATCACAACCAAACAAACGCAAATAGAATTTTGTGCCAACATTCGTGAATTCTAAATCGTTTCGAATATTTTGCATTTCTTAATGTGGTTGATGAACCCACATAGTTGAGCGCTTTCATGTCTATTATATCGATAACTAATTGCTATTTTTAGATATGTTTATTTTCTTCTTCTAAAATTTACGTTCGTAGCGTGCGTTCCCACTGTATTCGGTTAAACGGAGCCGTTTAACGTATCAACCAAATTGGTTAGTTTGTACAAATGTATGAATATGAATGTGAAAAATATTATATGTTGATTACATCATCAAATTGCGATTGTCATTTTTCATTCGAGATAATTGTGTTTGGCCAATTATGCCGGACATGTGCAATGATTTTACAGTTTCAAATAACAATAAATATTGTGCAACGAATAACCGCTGGCCAATGAAGTGAGCACGAATACACGAGGCAAATAAGAGGAACTCCAAATCGTAAATATTTTGCAGTGTTTTGCCCCCTTCGGGCAATGGCAATGCCAATCGAAACCACATTACTGACCATGAAAACAATTCAATTTCGATGGAAAAATTTGTTGAACTCTAATGAATGCGAATTTGATTTCCGTATTTGTTCTCGAAAATTGAATATACGAAAGCCTTCGATGTTTCGATTCAATATCGAGCATTATGTGAATACGAATGAATTCCGTAATTAATTGAAAAACCTTGTGGCACTTTTGATCGATTACAAAGAAAAAAGAAAAAAATGTTTTGAAGTGGTCAGAGTAAAATGTTCGATTGAAAAGAATTGCAGACCAATTAAGCCAACACCGAGCACAAAATATCGATTACCATCGACAAAAAGTTTCTGCTCAATGATATTGGACATACTGTTTGAAAGCCAAGAACTTCATGTTACTAGTAGTTGTTTTCAATGTTGAATTGTTATAATTACAACTTTGGGCACTCGAATGCAAGCAAGTTCATGGAAAAAATGCTCACAAATTTTTGATGTATTGGAATAGTTTCGATACAATGCTGAGTTCTTTTTTTCTTTCAATTTCTACCAGCCGTATGGACTATAAACAAAAACTTACACAAATTATAATCATCATCAATAACGAAAAATGCTAGCTATTGCGCGACCTGAGGCGTTGCCTCCTATAATACAAATAACATTTGCGCGTTTGTTAGTTGTTCATTCATGCTCATCAATAATAATTCTCAACGGAAAACGGATGGGGACGAGGGACGATCTAGTGGAACGGACGAACTGCAAAAAATAAGAAATTCATTGATGAATCGATTGAGTGGAGTGTCTCATTTTGTATACAACAATATTTGGGCTTGAGAGCAATACGACTATCACACGAAATGCCTAAGGTTAATATATCAAAGAAATATTGAAGAAAAAAAACGGAACATCGATCATGACACCGAATGAACTCTAATGTAAATATTTACGAGCATTTGTTCGGTTTTAAACTAAGTGGACAACTGGGCATATCAGTGGATCCACGGTATCAAATTGATAAACTCTTTAATGAAAAATTAAAAAATTGAAAAAGCCAAAAATGAACAAATAGCCGCATCCAATTTCCAGCACGATTATTAATAAAACACGATGCCCACATTTCAAATGTTCATTCTACTCCATAATACATAATAATTAATCATTTCATTCTCATATCTCTTTTGGTTTCGTGATGAAACTGAACTCGGAATGCTCCGGTCAAGTAATGAATGATCCAATAAAAAAATTTGAGTTGAGAATGAAAAAAACAAAATGTTAAACGATAGGAAGAGATTGCAAAACAAAAACGGTTGATCCTTTCTGACCGACGTGACGTGGGAATCATTCAAGTTGACGTTAAATATCGCCATCATATTAGTACAGTCCTATTCAATCTTTTCGATGGCAAATGGCAATGTTTTCTGGAGATTGCAAAACAAAAACGGTTGATCCTTTCTGACCGACGTGACGTGGGAATCATTCAAGTTGACGTTAAATATCGCCATCATATTAGTACAGTCCTATTCAATCTTTTCGATGGCAAATGGCAATGTTTTCTGGCAAGCACAAAAAATATAAAAATATATTGAGATAAAATTATCTTGAGCTCATCGAAACTTTTCGTGTTGAGAATGATCCCATGACACTTATTCCACTTTTGCTTTCTGCACATTCAATCCTCTGATGGTTGAATATATGAACGAATTGACCGAAAAATTCAAAGAGCAGTTTGATGATAAACGGAAGATGAAACGGAGTCAACGTGGAAAAAAGGTGTACGCGAATATATTAAAAATTCGTAACAAACAGCCGTCAATCAAATTTTAGCATGTCAAAATAAAGAATTCGGGATGAATAACACTTAAGGCCTTGGGCTAAATACCAAAAAACATATCCAAATGGTGGAAAGAAAAGATAAAAAAAGAAGAAAATAAGAAGTAATGAAATTAGTCAAAATAGATGTTAATAAGTTTAGGCACAGTGATGCCTGACGTTGAACGAAACCCGATACGCTTTATCATTTCATGTCGATGGGTCGGAGAGCACCGAAAAATAATTACAAAAAAGTATAAAATGATAAGAAAAACTTGAAATTAAAAGTTTGCCAACAAATATTGCCGATTTAATGGGATGGCATGGCTGGCATGAGATGAGAAAAAAAGACGAAAAAAAAAACATTTTGAGTGCAAATCATTTTCAAAGTCCCAAGTTCCCGGTTTTCAAGCTCTTCAATACACCAATGTGCAATAAATGCTTTGTCCCGAGAATTTTAATGATTTTGAGTTTATTTTCAATGTTTCGACGACAGCATCATTGACGTTTCGTTATGATTGAAGCATACTAAATGCTGATGAGAAAAAAGTACGCATTTGGGAGTGACATAAAAAAAAACAGTCCGGTTTCCGAAAATGGACTTTCAAGCAGCACTCAAGTTATTTACTTATTCCGCATCGTGAATCATGAAAGCGAAATAAAAAAAAATTTGAAACGAAATTTCATTCAAAACTAAATGTGCCGAAATAAGTGGAATGTGCGAAAGAGAAGCACAAGTTGCCCGCTCAACGAATGCCCAATTTGAAAAATTAATGTCGTAAGGCTATTAATTTCATATAAGAATAACATGCAATTGCTACGAATTTTCATTGGTGATAAATTTTAATATCAGAACTGATACTGAATTTGCACAAACAGCGCTCACAGTTTCAAGTATTCTCATTTTTGCTTAATATCCAATTCCATGATTCGTTATTAGTTATTATGCAATATCATGGGCAAGGGCATTGTTCAATAAGTGAGAAACAAACAAGGGAAAAATTGTGTCTTTTCACTTTTGCACATTTTTCTCATCGTTTTCGTGCACCAAAGAAGATTTACTGTGAAATTCTTGAACCAATTATTCATTTTTATCGAAGAAATATTTCATCTCGTTTCTTACATGAATTCGCTTCATTTCTTGATATTCGTTGGAAATTCAGCAAGCATGACAAGATTGAAGCAGCTGACGTTCCGATGACTTTGGCTGATTCATGATTTCAATAAATTTACCATAATTCTTTCCATTTATTTTTGACGCTTTGCGTCTCTCTTCTCTGACTGCATATGAATATAAATTGGCCACCGTTTCTAAATCCGCTTTATAGGAAAAATTTATGATAACTCGTTCGTAGATCATTTAATATTTTGAATTTACTGGCATTTTCTTTTATGAATAAATGGCTTGCAATTACATTCAACATGTGCCCTCTGCATATCAAATATGAACCGGAGCGGATTCAAATTGAACTGATGACAAAGCGTTTATTCATAAATTCATTCACAGTCTAAAAGTGGCGGCATTCAGCCGAATTCGGAACTCGGAATTCCGACAAATTCATAAAATCACATTTACATTGAAACATGGATGTGTAGACCGTTTTTTCCCCTATTTGCATAACGTGACCAAAATGTTAGAGCTGGTATATTTATACTTGAACTGTATCGCACTCATCGAAGACAGTAAATAGCAGAAGAAAAAAGAGATGCCGAAAATAAACGGATTAATTCAATTTCGGATTGGAAACGGTGCCAACAAACATATGCGTCTGTTTGTCTTTGGTTTTGTTGGTTTGGATTAATCAATTTTGAATTGAGTGCGATGAGTATACGTGTCCATAAACAATTGGAAAATGGACAGGCTTAAGCATGGGTAATAATAATACAACAATAACCTATGCTGGAAATCATGCATTAAGCGCACGGGATCGAAATTCAATTTGTGCGGAAATTGAAAATTACACACACACACACACACAATGTACAACACTGTTTGATGAACAGAAAGGAAAAAAAATGGCAACGAATATTTGCCACAAATATACTCGATTCCCATTCATTTGTTATGATGGAAAACCGACCACATGAAATTTTCATTGTTTTTATGGCCAATGCTTGGTTATCGCGTATCGATATAAAAACAATAAATAGTCAAATACGAAAACTGTCTCCAAATTTGCAGTTTTGCCAAATCGACACGTTCGCCGAAAAGTTCAATGTGATTTGCATAAACAGTGAGAACGAATATTTAATATTTTGGTGAAATAGAAGCAACAACAACAACAACAACAACGACCAAATACACACAAAATTCAAATGCAATGGCAATGGCAATGGGAATCAAGTCAACAACCAAATCAATAGTCAAGTTAATTGTGTATACAATATTCCATGGAATTTTGAACATAAATCGACAATCGACACATTGTGTACATTTCGAAAAGTAGACAGAAAAATTTCTAAAAAAATAGAAATGGATGACAATATGCAATGTGTACGTCGAAATGTCTAAACGACGATTCAATGAAATGAATTATTCAAATGAAATATTTACGGAAATCGTGCTCTATTACCGGTGCACACGAACCCAGGCATAGAGCAAACAAATAGAACAACAAACATACCACAGAGCCAGAGAATATCTAGTATTTGCACCGATAAAAGGAAATGTTTTTCATGTTAATTAGAATGAAGCAAACAAGAAAAATAATTTATGTTTTCTTACTGCGGACTTTGAACCGGTCCTTTTGTTTAATGTTTGAATGCCTGTTAAATGTTACGCACCTTTTATTTCCATTTGACGTTTGGTATTTGGTATTCGGGTTATTTTTGATTCGATGCTTCCACATTTATTGTAAATATTTAAAATCTAAATATATATCATTATCAGTGCCTACAAGCGATGCATAGCATATAGACATGGTTTCGAGGTGCTGATGTGTTTCGCAAGTGATAATAGACTTCCTTTCATGCGGCAATTTATGTACAGAGATCTGTAAACTGTGCACCTCGGCCAACCAAATGAACAATACACATTGAATGGTGTAGAATCATTTCATAGGAGAAAATTTATGTGATTTTCAATGGCGATAAAATTGGCCTTATCACTTGGTTATTGTACTCATTCTCCTGCACTCGGCACTCGGTGGGTTCTTCGGGAAAAGAATGAACATATTCGCTTCATTTGATCGCGTTTGTTTTTTTTTCTTTCATTTTTTCTCATTGGGTTCTCTGTTCATTGGAGTGGAATGAGTTTACAAGCCTTAACAGTTCATCTCGTCCAAAAAGGAAAAAAAAGTATTCCACCAACCGACCACTTAAAGTTCTATGCACATCTATCATGCTGTGCCATATTCTCGAATCAGTTTAATTGTGTTTTTGTCGTAAAAAATAAAAATAAATGATAAATAAATAAAGGCAAAGTTCCTGAGTCGATGGGCCCAAAATATCATAAAAAGAACAAAAAGGAGTTCATTGTTCAGTGCATTGATCACATTGATGTAAATAGTTTTTTGGTTTTCCATAAAATCTGGCATGAGATGTGAGCCATTTTATTACCATATGCCTCTCATTGTTATTGAGAAAAAGGTTTCCTTGCG
>GL501671.1:71810-88900 GCA_000149185.1 Mayetiola destructor
GGATATCGTTTGTGGATGATCGGAACATAAAAAAGTTTTTGTCAACTAATAGAGATCAATTTTAATTTTTTATGTGCGGAAAAGCTAGTGTTGGACCGCCAACATTTTATTTTTTTAAAAAAAAAGAATCGATTTTCATTTGTGAACCGATCGAACTGTAATCGCCTCGGTTCTTTTATAGAGGTTTTACTGTAAATGAAATTTTTAATAATTTATTAATCACTAAAATTTGAAAAACTAAAACTTAATTACTTATTTACTTTACTACATGGAAATTTTAGGATGTATTCTACACGTAATTTTTTACGTAGAAAATACCGTAGAAAATATATGTAATTTTTTACATGCCAACCCAGGAAATCACCGAAGGGCCCGTACTTTTTCACATTTCATGGAAACATATTTTTTTCGATTTTGTATGAAGGACGTGTTCTATAGAACCGTATACGGTGTTTACATATAAGGTTGTCATGATCCCGTCCTTTTCTATTACATCGATTTTTAACGGCCAATATCTCGAAAATCAAAAATCGCGGAGAATTCTCGGATCGATTTTCATGAATAGGATATCGAGAAAAATCGATAGAGCCTAACTTGATCTTCAGTAAAAAATGACACCGAGTACGGGTTTTTCGGTGTTTTCATATATGGTTGCCACGCTCTCATGGTTTAATACTCAATATCGACTGACCAAATGTTTAACAGATTGTTTGTGTTTCGAATTTCAAGGACCATGGGTGGAAGAACTTATATATGCGTAATGACAGAAAATCTCATAGAAATTCGGTCTTACTCGAGGCGACATTGCTCCTATATGCTATTGATTGACTAAGACAAAATTCATGCAATGTTCGATAGCCTAGTATGGAAATTGGTTTTAAAAATAAAATGTCCCGAATGAATTTTTAAAATTTAACACGAAATAAATGTACTACAAGAATTGAACACTGAACATGGACGAAATGTGTCATTAAAATTGAAAATCGTCGTGTTCAATTCTTCTGGTGCATTTTTATTCTGGGTCATTCTGAATGTGACAAACTATAAACATTTATAAGCCAGACTGAATCCGGTCCAACCAAATCAATGAAATGGAACAGAGTCATAACTAAAGTGCACAGACGTCCTCGTTTCGAACTATGGTCCTTGCATATTCGTAGACACATCAGAAAAGGGCAAAATGTCCTTGTTTTGGATATGGAATAAAAATAATTGGTTTGATATCATTATATGCATTTATTTACTGTTAATTCAATGATACAATTTGTATGATTCAAGAATCAAGTATTTGTTATGCCTTCCAAGTGTTTTGACATGTTATTTTGAATAAGCATGAGCATAGATGCTCAAGCAGGGCTAGAATACGTAATATTGGAGGGGCGCTCCTCCCTGCATTTGTGTGGAAAATCTGTCCTAGAAGCGGCTTCAGTGAGGAGCGCTCTATGACAGAGCGCAACGCAGTACTATATGATTAAGTACGTATATACATAGCAGTATACTGATGCGTTTCACGCTGCATTACTGTTAGGAGCGCTCCTCTCTAGAGCATTTTGGCTCCAGGGAAAACACGCTCCTCCAATATTACGTATTCTAGCCTTGTGCTCAAGGTTCGGAATTATGGAGGAATTGAAATTTTAAAATTGTTGAGGGGGTATTTTCCGAAAGCCAATGTGTGTAACAAAAGTGGCGAAAACGAATTGGTATATAGTATATATGTAAGAAGTCCAATAGACTCGATGCCTGGAGAAACAAGAAAGGTCTGAAACAAATTTTGTATGCACCTGTGGTACAAGGTATAAGACAATGATCGAAAGTAGTAATGCCCCTCCGGTACATAAAAATATTTTTAACTTATCGTACGATTTTAAGTTCTTTTTTTTTTGTCATTGTCAACAAATGGAATACAGTCTGCTTGTGATGATGAAACATGATTTGAGCAATACATTCATGCCACCGAAATTTGAATTAAACATCAACAGTATTAAATATATGGTAGCTTTTATTCTTACACAAGCAAGTATGCGGCAATAAAGCATACCGACAGTATAATATATGACAACCTCGCGGATATAATAATTCGTTCAGTCGGTTACTGCATGTCGATTCAATCGGTTGATGAGTGAAAGAAGAGCATTACCAGCTGTGAAAACAAATACCATTTGTCCTCAACTTTTAATTTTCGTTTATAGTTTATTATCGATTCTAATGTGAATCTACTTCTCCAGTTAACGTCATCATTTTTAAAATGAAATAATCTTTTCGAATGATTCAATAAATTTTGATTTTCATACAGATAATTTTTATTCGATTAGTTATTGGTTCCTTTATTTAAAAAATAAATGAACTGAAGAAAATAAAACAATACAAAATGTTTTTGAAAAATTCAGTCATGATGCGTTTCAATACTCCAATAATCAACATTGCAGCTAGTCAAATCAGCTCGGCAAATAATTTAAAATCAACTACATTCAATTCTGTGTTTAATTCAAGTCAATCGACTAACATTCAAAGGGTTAGAAACTTTTCAATAGTCAATCAGAAAAGTATAAATGTAAGTTCATTTAATATATTCATTGTTTTTTGTTCATTCTCACGATGACTTAGAATCAGACTCAAAATCTAATGAACTAATATACTGAATAATGTATATTATTATCTAGTGATAGATGGAAAGGTATTGCAAATTTAGTTTTTATCCTAATAACACTGGAAATTAATAAAATTATTTAAACGATTTACATCATAATTTGAATTTGAAGGATGTTGTCAAAACAAAAAACCAAAAAAGACAAAACGTCTGCTTATCACGCATAATACTCGTGCTCAATGTGTTCCCAATTTGTTCCATGGTTCACATTGATAGGGAAAGTATTGTGATACCTGATACCATACATTCTCAGCGAACGCTTAACACGATGTGGAAATTTTTATCGCTCTCTGCACATTTTGAACTTTATATTTTGCATTTTGATACTTACATTAAGCAATAGCTGACGATAGACAAAAGCGAAATTCGGTGTGGAATATTCAATATCGTTAAATTGGTCACACTAAACATATTTCATCATCTTTAGCGCTTTCAAATACATATAAGACAAACTAAAAAAATCAATATTCAGCAGTCATTTTAATGAAACGAACCACTCAAAAGTAGTTTCATATCACCACATTGTCAATTTTTCATTCCATTTATAGCTACTTTCTGTGATAAACATTTATCATAATGATAGTTTATTTTTCAATGGGAATCATCAACAAAATGCTCTGAAACCTTCAAAATGTTGCTGCAATTTATTCCTAATATCGTAATCATAATTGTTTTTACTTGTCATTGTACAAGTACATATTCCTTTGACCGACGATCATGGCAATTCTCAACTGGTTCAACTGTGTTGGCTTCTTCGGATTATATAAGTGATCATCCAATAAAAATCTACTTGAAACTTCATGATTTGTGCACCTCGTCAATAATGAAGCACATATTAACATAGCTCATAGTGTCGTATCGGTGCGTCTAAAGCGAGGCAGATAGACTACAATCATCAAAAATGGCACAAAATACTACAACAAATAGACAAAAACCTATTTCTATGTAAATTAATGAACAAAATGTTCACTCTTACACAAATAAAAAAAAAACATTCAAACACAAAATCAGCAACTTCACTAGAGAAAATAAAAATAAAAATATAGTCTCTCCCGAAGTGTAGAATCCATAAGGAAGCCTAGAAATAAAAGCCTTTCAAATTAATTTCTCTTTGGTAAAATAATTATTTCAGATTGAACGCAAAGGCCTTGCACTTTCCGGACTTCGATCAATAAGCACCCATGAAATAACGAAAGGATTGCAGTTGATATGCGATAAAGAAAGATGTATAGAAACGTATCCGAATACACTAAGGCATGTTACATGTTTAGATCAAATTGAATATTATTAAGACTTATTCATTTCAATTAATTTATCTGATGAATTTTAATAGATTGAAAACCGCCCTAAGGAAACCATTGGTTATATTATTGCCTTGGTTGATGTCAAAGCCAAAGCATATTCGTAAATATGCCCAACTCTATATTGATCAAGGGTATGATGTATTGACCGTTTCTGTCACACCATGGCAAGTGATGTGGCCAACGAAGGGGACACAGGTATTTGATGGAAATATATGTCTCGATATTGTTTTGATTGGTGCATTTTTTAGCTCGTAGCATTAGACGCTGTGAATTTTTTGGCAAATAATATCAACTCGAATCGAATGCTATTGCATGGGTTCTCTGTTGGTGGATATGTCTGGGGTGAATGTATGGTACATATGGCCAGAGACCTGGATCGCTATCGTCCGATTTTGAATTTGGTCCAAGGGCAAATTTGGGACAGCGCTGTTGAATTAACTGAAATTAAAATTGGCCTACCGAAGGCCATGTTTCCAAAAAATGATACATTGCAAAAAGCGCTCAGTAATTATATGATGTTAGTGTTCACTAACTCATGTATACAGAGTATGCTAAATCAGAAAACTTATTAAAGGAAATAAATTTTTGTCCCTTTTCAGATATCATATGAAAACATTCCATGAACCGGCTACTTCACATTATATTCGATCAAGTCAGATGTTTCACAGTACATTAGTTAAAAAACCGGCATTGTTTTTGTTATCGAGCGATGATCCAATTGGATCGGTTGCCTCCAATGCAGCTGTACGTCAATCTTGGGAATCATTAGGTATTCGATGTGATTGGAAATGCTGGGATAAATCACCGCATGTTGGACACTTTCAGAAATATCAAGATGATTATGTGAACAAACTTCATGATTTCTTGCAAACATTGAGTAAGGAATCACAAGAAAAACTTCGTGCAAGAATTTAAGATTTAAAGGAGATCTGAATTTTTCGAATTTGGAACATGATAATAATGAAAGATTGTTGAACGTAATGTTCAACATTATTATTGAGAGAAAAATGAAAAAATTGCAAACTATTTGTAATGTCATTGTTGTAAATCAATTCTTAATTTCTATGATGCACTATTTCATAGTGAAATGAGCTCAGACAAATTCAAACTATTAAAAAACAATAAATTGTCACGTTTCATGACAGAAAAAAACTTGAAAAACTATTATTCATTGAAGTCAGTTTGGGAATCAAATGAGATGTCGAACATAAATAGTTTGAGCAAGAAAAAGACAGCATATATTTTATTATTGAAACAATGTTTTTTTTTTATTCATTCGGGGGATTATGAAAAATGAATTATGTGGGGTTTGATGATATTGCTGATAATCATGCGTCGAACAAGATTAATTTTGAGTTGCATAAAATGAAATAATTCCAATATCCTAGCTTAAAGGCGTTGATATAAGTATAAGTATCCGAGTTCCTTTGGTGGATTTTGCGAGAAAGCAACTTTGCTATCGTTGAATATAACCCACTTATCGTTTTTAAGAAGATGACACACATAATGGCCCACTTGTGATGAGCTACCCATATGCGAAATGAATCCAACCAATTTATATTCTGGAAATGAAGAAAATTTGTTGATACATATTTGTTTAGCTAAGACGGCAAAAACAAATAAATAATAAATAACTCACGGCATTCACCATCACGATATTGTGGTGAAGGAGCTGAATTATTCGTAGCTGATCCTGTGGCAACCTCATTTTCCAAATCATCTACTTCCATTTGATGTGAAAAAATCCAATCAGCAGCTCTCTCAATGTTATTAAAGGTTTCTTTGAGTGCTTTTGTTGCTTGCGCTCTATTGAAACCCATTCCCATTAACATTTCAAGACCAGTTTGATCTGGAACAAATGCTGCCGTATTTGAAGTAGCTGTTCCTGGTGGAATAAATGGATCACCGAAATCACTGTCCGAAATATGCTCCATAACCCACTGAGTGGCAGCTTCTAAACCGGAATTTTTCGTGAAAAAGGCAGCCTTTTTGCATGCCTCAATCGGAAATCCCATTTCGGCTAGCTGACCAATAAGTCCTTCATCGAGTTCTGGTTGAGGTAATGCCTTGTCAAGTTCAGGCAATAGTTCTTCATTGGGTTGTAAGCCGCTTGCTCGGAGTGAGCTCAAATCTAATACATCTGGTATTTCAACAACAACGTCCAGCTTAATACAAGTCCAATCTTCTCGTAAAGCAAATTTTTTCAAGTGTAAAACGATGTAATCGGGCATGGTTACAAGTCTCGAAGTCTTTTTTGCATTTGTTTGGCCATTGATTGCGGTACTATAAAATTGTTCGACAATTTCAGTTTGACCAAATCGATCCAAACAGTATTGCAATGGAATTCGTGGCTTGACTTTTTGACTTTCGTCTACTTTTTGGCCACGTAGTTCGGCCTCTTCAACCTTTTTCTCACTCTCTCGGACCTCGGCAGCATTAACCGCTTTATGCAATGGGATGTGTAATGGCAAACAATATTCATCACGTTTAGTATATTTGACTTTGCCACTTGCACAACATTCGACGCGATCCTCTATGCAGAATTTCAACGCATCTGCTGGATTCGAATCGTTTCGGCTGTGTTTTGTTATTTCGTTGATGACGTGTAATAGGAACTCTTGTGCATCTTGTTGTTGTTTGCTGGAAAATTCGCGATGATTTTTTCCAATCAGATTTTTAAACATAATCGGTGAAATGCCAGTACTTTCCGAATCCAATGAATTGTCAGCGGTACTGCTGTACTTTCCACTCATCAAACCAACACCTAATTTTGCACTGAAAATATACTTCATATTATTATTTTATATTTAAAATAAAGCTTCATTTCGGAATACTCACAACTGAACATCGAAATCATTGGTTGGGTCTGGTGGATAACGAGAGAATATTTCTGGTGCTTTCTCAACAAAACGGCTTATAAAGTCGGGAACTATAAACAACATTTGCATTACGCTATTCATATAGCATGAGTTTCCCAAATTTCGCATTCCAGTGAATCCTGGTCCGGAAATTGGTTCCAATTTGCTTGTACTTTCAGTTAAAATGCTCCACTCGCCAACTCGTTGATTTAAATCCAGCTCCAATTCGATCATGGATTTTTCGGTTTTTTCCAATTGATTGGTTTTGATACCAAAATGCGACAAATGTTTGATCAAATTAGGATCTTCAACCATATCATCTTCAGCATAGCTGTAAACATCGCCCTTTCCATCGGATGTGATGGTGCCCAATTTCACTGCTAAAGGATACCCACATTCGCTATAATGCTGGACGGCATGATCATTTCCACCGGATCCATCAAAAAATCGTCGACCACACAAAATAGATCCGTCCGTCAAATTCAACCATAAATTATTAGTTAAATCACATTTTTCACATTTCCATCCAGATGGCGGAATTTTTTTTCCATTATCCAATTGCTGTAATTCGTTTGCATATTGTGAAACGATGCGCTTTTCACCATCCCATGTACCAGCCAACGATTCCTTTTCAATTTTTGATGTGATTGATTCTGATGCCAAAATCGATTCGATCGAATTAGATACCTAAAAGCATACACAATCTTTTAAATAGCACCATAGAAAAAATAAAAAAATAAAAAAAATTCACCTGTAGAGGTAGATCAATATTCGGGTATGGAATTTTGACCTCATCGGGGAAAACAACAACATTCAAATGATCTTTGGTTTCGAATTTACGTTTATTTTCATTAGGATCAAATCCACCCTCAACACCAATGGCCAAACGTGTGATCTTCTTTTCAGGTTCGTTCTGTACCTCATTCGTTACTGGTATTTCGATCTTTTCGCGGAAAATATGTAAAAATACGGCATTGCCGGTTTTTTCAAAATATCCATTCACATAATCTTTACCAAAGCCAAGAAACGACGTGAGACTCACATAGAGACCAGTTAACGTTTCCTAAAATAATTACTTTCGTTCAATTATACTTTTCCAAATAAAGAAATTAATTTCATTGATGCTTACAGGTGTGTCGTACGAATAGACACATTCGTCTTTATAAACATTGTCTTGGGGACATGCTACTTTTATGCTCTTCAAATTTTTACAGAGATATTCCATTTTTATTGCCAACTAACGTTTCAAATTCTGAAATTTATAAAGAAAATTCGCTCATTTTTCGTTTGAAATTAATTTTAAAATATTAAGTGACTCGGAAAATGAAGAAACGTTTGAGACGGACACAATGCAAGCACTTAGGATATCTGAAAAAAAAAAAAAATTAAATAGAACAAGGAATCTTACCAAAAAAAAAACTCAGTCGTTGAAACAATTGCTATTTCGATGGCTTTTAGCGCTTTTATATTCCCACAATCGTATGACAAGCAAAATAGACAGTCATTCAGCAATTTCACCATATTCGGTTGTCGGCCTTTAATATAATGATTTAATGAGATAAACAACCTGAAGTTGGTTTACAATTACAAACATTATTCAGTTGGTACAAATGGAAACTGAATTCATCAATGTGTAGCAAAAAAAAATGTTTTCTAATATTTATTTGACTTCAAGCAACTATAAAAATACATTTACAAGAGGAATGACTAATCTAATAAAAGAAAATTAATATAATTTTTGGTTATGTGTTAAGATTCAAATCTGTGTGGTGAACAGCAGCGCTAAATGAATAAATGGTCATTCAAATGGATTGAACGTACATATTTGATGGTGTGACATCTGTCATTGGCTGAAGTATAAGCGCACATGTGATAGTGATTGGAATATTTGTTTCACACGCAAAAGTGGAAGGGGATATAAAATATCAAACGTGTCTTAAATTAAGAAAGTGCTATCTACTGCATTCAATTGATTCAAAGGGAATACTTCGAATGTAATTTAAAAATAAAATAGCACTCCATGTAACCTTTAACTAGGGGTCAGTGAGCAGTAAATAGCAGTCGTTTTTGCAGGGTTTGTTGGAAATTTATTTGCAAACAAAGAGATCAAATTCAAAATTAAAATGTCAAAGAAACGTGGTGGAAAAAAGAAAAATTTAGACGATGACTTCGACGAAACAGCTAGCAAAGTTTCATCCGTTGCTGATAGTGAGCCAGCAACTACTAGCTCGAAATCCGGATCGAAGAAGAAGGGGGGCAAATCAAAAGGAAAAAAGGAAAAAACGATGATTGGAGCGATGGTGATAAAGAACCCGAATTGGCTATCGAAAATTCTATAAAAAAGAAAAAAGGCAAAGGCAAACGAAACGACAGTGATGATGAAATTCAAGAATCATTAGGAATGACCAAGACAAATAAGGTAATAAATTTATAGTTCAATTGATTGTGGACAAACAGCATGTTAATCCATTTGAATTTATATAGAAAAAGAAAGGAACAAAGGATTTAAATAAAGATTCGGAGCTTGAAGATGAGAAGAACTTAGAAGATATTCAAGATAAAGCTCCAACAGCGCCAAAAAAATCAACCCAGAAAAAGAATAAAAAGAACAAGAAGGCAGGTGATTGGTCCGATGATGATGATGACGACGACAACGACGACAACGACGACAAAAACAAATTGATATTAGATGAAGACTCTGAAGCTGAGGAACCTATGGTGCGAATAGCTAATTCGAAAAAGAAAAATAAAAAGAACAAAAAGATTGTAGCTGTGGAAGATGAAATCTTATCAAGTGAAGAGAAATCCTCATCAGAGTGTGAGTTGTTCGAAAGATACCAAATCATAATCCATCATAAAATTGATGTAAATTGAATAATTTCAGTTGAACATGTGGAATCCACCGATGAAGATGCAAATGAAAATGCTGATGAACGAACGAACGAAGTAGAAGCTATAACTGAATCGATAGCCGGTGTAAACATTCATAATAAATCTGAAAGTCCTGTAGAGCTACCAATTGAGCCAGAAATCGAAAACTCAACCAATGCTTTAGAAGACAATGTGGACAAAAAAGAGAAGAAAATAACAAACAAAGAGAAGAAAAAAATGAAGAAACAGCAGGAATATGAGAAACAAATGGAAGCCTTAACGAAAAAAGGAGGTCAAGGTCAATCTGATCTCGATTCCAATTTCACAATGTCTCAAGTTCAAAAGACTGGCGGTCAAAAAACAGCACTAGAACACGCTGTTGATATAAAAGTGGAAAATTTTACAATATCAGCCAAAGGTAATGATTTGTTTGTCAATGCAAATCTATTAATTGCGCACGGACGTCGATATGGTTTGGTTGGACCGAACGGACATGGTAAAACTACCCTTCTCCGTCACATTGCAAATCGAGCTTTTGATATACCGCCAAATATTGATGTGTTACTGTGTGAACAAGAGGTAGTTGCTGATGATTATACAGCTGTTGAAACAATTTTGAACGCCGATGTAAAGCGAACGAAATTACTTAATGAATGTAAAGAGCTCGAGGCGATAATTGAAACTGGAAATTTGGATGCACAAGACCAACTGAATGAGGTTTATAATGAACTGAAGGCCATTGGTGCGGATTCAGCAGAACCAAGAGCTCGTCGAATTCTTGCTGGCTTAGGTTTTTCCAAATCTATGCAAGATCGTGCAACAAAGAATTTTTCTGGTGGTTGGCGTATGCGCGTTTCTTTGGCTCGAGCCTTGTATATAGAACCAACGCTTCTTATGCTTGATGAACCAACAAATCACTTAGATCTAAATGCAGTTATTTGGTTGGATAAGTATGTATTCAATTGTTGTATTATTAACTATTATACTGGAAATGGGACTTTAAATGCTAATTCTGTTTTGTTTTTTTTTTCATTAGCTATTTGCAAGGCTGGAAGAAAACATTATTGATTGTATCTCACGACCAGAGTTTCTTGGACAATGTTTGTAACGAAGTTATTCATTTAGACAACAAAAAATTGTATTATTACAAAGGAAACTATTCAATGTTCAAGAAAATGTTTGTTCAAAAACGCCGTGAACAAATCAAAGAGTTCGAGAAACAAGAGAAACGAATTAAAGAACTAAAAGCTCATGGTCAATCAAAGAAAGCAGCCGAAAAGAAACAGAAAGAAGCATTAACTAGAAAACAAGAAAAGAATCGAAGCAAACAACAGAAAAATGATGATGATGATGGTCCACAAGAGCTTCTGGAACGTCCAAAAGATTATATTGTTAAATTTAGATTTCCAGATCCACCTCCATTGCAACCACCAGTGTTAGGATTGCACAGTAAGTAAAAAGTGCTAGTGTTTAGTGCCATAGCTTAACATTTGATCTGAGTTAGGTAATTTCGTTATTTTTATTTTACAGATGTAACATTCAATTTCGATGGTCAACCACCGCTTTTTGTCAAAACCGATTTTGGTATTGATATGGAAAGTCGAATTGCTATCGTAGGACCAAATGGTGTAGGGAAATCGACATTTTTAAAGTTGCTCATTGGTGAATTGGAGCCGAAACAGGGAGAAGTTCGTAAAAATCATCGATTGGTAGGTCTTGTCCATTTCACTAATTATTTTCATTTTTGTGAACAAAAATATGCATTAATGAAGATTCTGATTGAATTAAATTTCCATAGCATATCGGACGTTTTGATCAACATTCAGGTGAACATTTAACGGCCGAAGAAACAGCAGCTGAATATTTGCAACGTTTATTTGATTTGCCTCATGAAAAAGCACGAAAGGCATTGGGAACGTTTGGATTAGTGAGTCACGCGCACATCATTAGAATGAAGGATTTATCTGGTGGACAGAAAGCACGTGTTGCTTTAGCTGAATTATGTTTGAGTGCTCCGGATGTTTTAGTTCTTGATGAACCGACAAATAACTTGGATATCGAATCTATTGACGCTCTGGGTGAAGCCATACATGAATACAAAGGAGGCGTTATAATTGTTAGTCACGATGAAAGATTGATCCGAGAAACCGAATGTACATTATATGTTATTGAAGATCAAACTATTAACGAAGTAAGACTACTTTTTTTTTTTGCAAAGTCTTACATTGAATTTATCTTAACAATTTTCCCCTTTTTTTCTTAGATTGAAGGCGATTTCGATGACTATCGTAGAGAAGTTTTAGACAGCCTTGGCGAAATTGTTAATAATCCGAGTGTTGTGGCTAATGCAGCTGTAATTCAATCCTAGAATTTAGTTCTAACAAATCGAACAATAATCAAAATTTCTTTTTTTTTTCAAAAGTAAATAAATTTTCATTCGTAAAATATGCCATTTACATATTTTTTATTTATTGTACTTTTGGTGACGAAAAATTTCTTTAAGATCTTTTGCTGTAGTTGGCCCACTAGAATCGAAAGGTCTCTGAAATGGTCGAATTTTACATCCAAATCTAAGTTGACCGGATTCCTTTTTACCGCCAAATCCACCACCAAGGCGTCTTGGTTTCCAACCTGCTAATCTGCGCTCGTGCTCCAAATCGACAATAATCTCAGCATCATCGATTCTCTGTAGGTTCATTTCATTTGCCGCCGCTTTTGCGCTCGTACACGATTCAAATTCAATGAATGCATAGTTTTTTGAAATACCCGTCACAATGTCCCGAATTAAACGGCATCGAACTATTTCACCATACCTTCGAAATTTACGTTTTAATGTTTCCTGGACCCCAAGAAAGAATTCAAATTAAATTAATATCAACTAGTATTTATTTATTTGAGCAATAATTTACTTCGCTTGTTTTCGGATGTAATCTACCAACGAAAATTGTGCATCTTGCCTCTCCTTTAGTAAATTCATTGGGTTTGTAGTGTGAATTGATTGCGCGTACAATTCCATTGTCATGCGGGAATGTGTCAGTTCCTAATAAATATTTAGAATTTTGAATAAATTTGGCAATTTGGTTTTTTGTTTTTCTTTGCATCATCTTTACCATCGATCGATCCAATTTGAATTGGATCGTATATATCGGCATATTTTGACCATTTCACAGATTCTTTCCTGTTCCTCGACATATATGAAAAAGAATTTTTTAATTTACATTCGGCCAAATGGACATCTCTTGTTAAAAAAGCTAATATTTTGGCAGAAAACAACAACAAATGATTGCGAAATACATTCTAAATACTTACATTGAATGCACCCATTCACCAAGTTGACAGATGAGTCAATACCTATGAAGTTGCGGCATTATCATGTGAATATTCTGAACTCATACATCTATTCGCGTTCGATTGTTTACATTTTGATTTGACTTATTCTAGAATAAATCTGTCGGTGTCAACATTTTATTCACGCATTTTTTTTTCTTCCATTTTTTAACGCACGTTTTAACTCGTCTACTGCAAGAGCTTGAATGAATCAATAATATCCGAAAATGTTGGGTTGCATAGTATCTGGCCGGGTGGTGAGTAGCTATAATTTATTGCGCTTTAAATTCCATCTGAAAAAAGTTAAATTTTAAACGAAAATCTTCTACTGGATTCAATAGGTTCAAACCGACTTCCAACAAATGGACGAAACCAAATTACTTCTGAACATCCCAGAAGCTGATAATATCAACCACATCGTGATATTTTTAACTGGTACCATACCTTTTCCAGTTGGTATGGCAGGAGCTGTATATTTCAGTTGGCCTGATCCAAACGCTCCACCTAATTGGCAATATTTGGGCTATATATCGAACAACAAGCCATCGGCTATCTTCAAAATATCACAACTGAAAAAATTACATGAAATGGATGAAAATGGTTTATCCATTGCATTTTCACAGTTTAATGTCTTCGGCTCACAGCCAATTTCACATATCGCTCAAATTGGTGTTTCAATTGAACCAGAGGCCGTTGTTAATCAATTGGTACCTGCAACGGTAAGGAAGACAAATATCACGATTAGTTTCGAATTGAGTACATATTTTAATGAATTTAATTCAATTCAATAGACTTCGGCGTCAAATTATTCACAGTTTGGCCAAAAAATGTTGGAAAATTTCTTCAATTTCGTTAGCAGTTTTGCGGTTACTCAGTCTCAAATGGTGCCTAATCCATCTGAGACGTTTGTGCCACTATCGACAATACAAACCTGGTATCAAAATTTCGAACGTCGATTACAGCAAAATCCCAACTTCTGGAAGTGAGATCATCATTCAATATGCTGATACATTCATGCTATGCTGATTTTCGAATCGTTTTATTTTTTTTTCATAAATTCATCGCATGTAACGATTATAATTACCGGTTGAGCAGAGTGAACATGTACAATAAAATGTCAATTGTTCATTAATTTTTTCCTCCATAGAAATGAATTAGTCTGCTTCTCGGAGTCCGCATTGATATTGAGTTTCTTTTATTTGTTAAAATTGTTTCCAATAAAAATATAAAAGTTGAGAAAAGAAAATGCGCCAGGATAACTACAATTCAGCTTTATCGTGATCAGAGGAGTACAGCACATCATTTATTTATGAAAAATGGAGTAATCAACAGCATTCTCAGGCAAAACATTACCATAATCAAGTTCACAGGAGTTTGGTCAAGGTGTGAAATTTGTTTCAATGCTTCCGGACGTTAATCATTCCACCGAAACAATGATAGCTGTACAAAACATTCGTAAAAATGGTCAATTCAAACCTGCGCATAAATGTGACGAACAATAAATAATGTCATTTGCTCAACATACGAATATACACTGAATATAGGCCTCAACCGCTGCTATGTTTGGGGGCATATTGAATGCTTGGACCGCATATTTCAAATATGAACGAGCACACGCATTGCATCCATAGTGGATAAATGTATCCAGAAGTGAATGGATGTAATTTACCTATACAATTGAAATAGAAATACATGGTGTATTCTACGTAATCATGGATATATTGCTATAGGAAGAGAAAACAGCGTGCTGCTATCAGTCGCGTAACACCAACAGACAATTGCATTCAAACATTTTCTCATAATATACGATTGATCAAACGATGGCGATCAAGTATAATGTTACACTTCTTCAAATCAGTCTTATTGTAGAACTCCACATCGATAGATGTTTCCGTAAAACTCTGAACGTACTGTTACTTTGTTATTATTTTGATGTTTACGTATTCAATACGGTTTTGATAAACGGTTGATTTTTTAATTAGATAATTACCATTTTGAAGTATTTGAAGTAGTTTTTTGTTTGTGAACAAATCGAGAATTCGGATGTTGAGTGAGTTTCTGCTTGTCAACCAAAATTGTAAGTACCAATTGTTCATTTGTGGTGAAAATCGAGCGGCAAAAAATTTAATTTATAAAAGAAAAATTATCCATTAAACATTAAATGTTAAAAAATTATCAAAACCTTGCAAATTTTCATAGGATGCAATTTTCAATAATTTTCAATTTTGAAATATATGAACATAAACATGCCATTGTTTAGGTGCTTTCATAAATTGCATTGAATGTAAATATTATTCTCTTCTTTCTCTTACTCAACGTTTATAATTAGAAAAAGGAATCACTAGCAACTAGTATTACAATGAAATCTCAAAGTTTTCTGAAAATTGTCTGATACATATAACAAAATGTTCGGGGCTGAGTTGAACGTTGAACTGAAATTGTCCTGTTCTCAAGTTTCCTGATCTCAGGTTTCCTTCTTGATAAAGTTTTCTACATCCCGTCAAGATTGTCTTTCGTCAAGCATAAGATGTTTTCATACCTCATTTTGAAACATGCTTTCAACATAATTTACAATATCAAGTTTATGTTTTTCATTTTGGTTTCGGTTTACTTCATTCTATGTTTTTGAATAGTTCGATAGAGGCGGTTGTTAGCACGACAACCTATAAGGTAAATGTTCTAAAATCGGGCCATGTTCCTAATTCGGGCCACCATTATTTTTTTGTTGTATTTCGTTGACAGTGCGCTCAAACTTCAATCATCGGTAGCCATAAACATAAGCTTTATTTTAATACACATAAGCGCGTTCCTACGTGCATCTTGCCTGTGCTATGATCGAAAAACAAAATTACAGTTTTTCGAAGTGTGATTGGTGATCTGTTCAAACGATTATAAAGTGACTTTTTATATTTTTGTAAATTAAGTGAATATATTCTTGGTGTTCGATTTTCCATCCTCTATCGTTTTCTCCATTCAAAGATTTTTATTAATAACTATTTATAACTATTTTCGTTTTAACTATTAATAACTATTTTCGTTTATTGGGAAAAACATTTAAAAAATATTTTTTGATGAAAAAAGCCCGAAAAACCGATTTTTTAGTTTTTTTTGGATTTTTTCATCAACAAATATATTTTGAATTTTTTACCCAATAAAATGTGGTGAATTGACAACAATACTATGACTTAGGATCATTTTTAGTTAATTTTGGTGGATTTTGCAAAAATTAAGGGGGGTGGCACGGATTTGGAACATTTTTTGAAAATTCGAGATTTTGACTTTTTTTGAAAATTATTTTGTGCCTCTCATAAATTGCACCAAATTTATCTATCGCCTTCACAGATCGATGCGCAACAGAAAAAGCTTTCCAACGGTTGTTCGGGTTTAAAGATCCGATAATATTTATTTGGACACAAACGTTTGGTCTTGTAATATAACGATCAATGAATTTCTCAATTTTTTTATATGCTTCATGGGATCAAGATATTGCAATTTGTTTCTTTTCTGGTTTGCGATACTTTGTTTGCTCAATATACAGGGTGTACAGCATTTCGGAAATGAAAGATAGAGGGAGCCATGGGGAATTAGGAATAGAGGGAGTCATAAGAACATTGTTATAATGAGGAGGATGCCATAGCATCTAGTTTGGGAGCTTGAGCCCTCCAAAGGATCGTTTCGATTTTCAGGAAATAAAAAAAATATCGATAGATACTTATAGTGCTTAGATATTTTGGAGGACGTTAGTACTGACGTTTTAAAGACGGTCATTGAAACGGATATATGAAGTCCCAGCGATTCAATTTTCGAAAAAGTATTTAAGATTGAAGAATCTGAAGAAATCTTCGAAAACAATTAATCTCGCAAAAAAAGGTGTGGTAAAAATCAGGAATATTCAAACATCGAACATTTAACTACTGAACAATCCAGCGGCGTAGCCAGAGGGAGAGTTTTCGGGTTCAAAATATTAAATTTCATCAATTTTTTTCTGAATTTTTTTTTTGCGAATTTTATTTTGAATCATACGTCTATTAACATCACCCATCAAGCACTACTACCGAGTTTAGCTTGGCAGTGTATTTTAAC
>GL501671.1:100507-110989 GCA_000149185.1 Mayetiola destructor
TTTCAAATGCCGAATGCGACCAAGTTGCATCCAATTTGCACAATATATTTCAAAAAGCTATTGACAAAAATGTTCCAACAGTCAAAAATGGATTTCGAACTTTATTATCGCCGAATGTCAGATTGCTTCAACGTGAATCCAAAAGAATTCAACGAAAAATATTCAACTTTGGTCGACTTATCCCGTTTAATATCGTGGTCCCATTACAATCCAAATTAAAACTACTAAGGATAATGATAACAAATGGCGCCCGAGCCGATTCGGGTAAATTTTTTAAAAATATCTACGAAACGGTTGATGACAACAAAAGAGCTTTCAATATTATTAAAAAATACACGGGACATAAGAAGCGCGTGGGTACTCCTTCTTCTCTATTTTCGGATGTTGGCAAATCTATCTCCATCGCGGGTGCGGATAATATGGCAAAAGCCATGGCAAAAAGCTTTCTTAAAAATCACAATCTCAAACGAAATTGGAATTCTAATAATGAATTCAATGTTTATCATTCAACGAATGTTTTAAATGCATATGATCAAACGATTCCATTTAATAATCAAATTACGCCTGACATTGAAGACAATGAAAAATTGGCTCACACAAATAATTTGTTACCTGACAATATGAAAAATATTCTCACAAGTACTCATGGAAAAACTCCACTGGTGCCGATAATATGCCATATACAATCATCAAACAGTTTGATGATAGGGTATTAAGGGTAATCACAATATTTTTCGATCATTTATTGGCCACTCATCATTTTCCAACGGCTTGGCAACATGCCATCATCACTCCGATCCCTAAACCGGGCAAGGATAGTTCCCTCATTGAAAATTGGAGACCTATTTCTATGCTACCATGCATTGCAAAAATTTACGAAAGAATTGTTGCCAGTAGACTCAACAACCATATTCATGAAATAAATATTTATCAAAACCAATTTCTAAATGGAAATTCTACTGTGCATGCCCTGGCAAATTTGCAATCAGATATCAATCTTTGACTGAATAATAATAAAGTAATTACCATCGTGGCGCTTGACTTGAGGGCCGCCTTCGATACAGTGTGGCATAATGGACTCTTACATAAAATGCTGAAACTAAAATTCCCGATCCATATCATTAAGATTATCCAATCAATGCTTAGCCTTAGGAGTTTTAATGTTCAACCTGATGGAAAAAATTGTCATACAATTAGGATGGATGCGGGCGTTCCGCAGGATTCCGTTAGTGGACCTATTTGTTTTAACTTTTACACTCATGATATACCCTTGCATCATGAAATTGAAATTTCTCAATTCGCAGACGATACCACCAAAAATTGGAAATTAAAACTAAATGAAAACAAGACTGAATTGTTACACATCCTTCGACAGATTATGGATACTGATATTAATTTAAGAAGAAGAGTAAGAAATATGAAAATTAGAATAAATGGACGCAAGCTGAAACCAAAAAATGATATCAGACTGCTGGGTCTTCAACTACAGACCAACAATAAGTTTACAAAAAATATCGACATAAGACTAAATAGGGCAAAAAATGCCAAATTTCATCTCAATAGAATATTAAGGAACGCCAAAATTAACACTAAAATTAAAACCACAATGTATAAGATGTACATAAGGCCGATTTTGATGTATGCTTCTCCCGTGTGGACACGCCAGCCACAAATTACAAGTCTCCAAATGGAAAGACTGAGAATATTTGAAAGACAATGTTTGAGGAATGCTGCCAACATTGAAGGCAAATTGGAACATACAAACACATTAAAATCTCTGACATTTACCAGGCAGCTGACTGCATCAGAATCGACCGCTTTGCTATCCAAAATCATCTTAGTTTTTACAACAAAGCCAAACATAACGACAAATTTAAAAATATTTTTAAAAGATTCAGCGAAACTTACAGCTCTATGCCTGAATTACTTAATCAGCACTTGGCTGGAAATTTAATCATAAACGATAGATTAAAAATCTTTAATAAGGGATACAATGGTCTCCCGGGCAATGTTTATAACACTGACCAATAATGATTAATCAATCCTAATCTATAAGTCATTATCTTTTTTATCTTATTTTGCTTTTTTCTTGATTTTTACCTGTGGACAATAATTAATACTATAACAATAGGTAGAGAATGTTATTCGTTGGCCCTGATAAGGTGTACATAGTATAATCATTGGGTATAATTATGTTATCTTTTCTTAAATTTTTTGAATAATAAAAATTATTAAACCAAAAAAAACCTCTCAAAGTGAGACGTCATGTTGAATAGAGTGGATTTTCTATAAATTCAATCAACACCGAATGCCAAACTCGTTCAGAAGACGAAAGAAAGTATTGTACACTATTATATGTACTCGGTTAGTTTTCAATCAATAGTGTCTTATTGTTTCTCATTGTTCCGACTATTTTATTTTTATCGCCACACATACATCAAACATATTGAATATATTTATAGAAAAACCATTTCAAATCTCCAATATCATTCGAACCAAACAAAAGGGATGTTATTGAAATATATGTATCCATTTATGGGATCAGAATTTTCGGCTGAGAGCTTTGAAATTATATACATTATAGTACATGTCCTCTCAATTTATGCTCTGACTCATCTAAGCATCCAAGAGAACAATAAATAGATCAACCACATGTAATGAATTAACTATTCCTTTTCACTTTCACTTCAATAGACATATTCTGTCACTGTCGATAGCCGATTTGATGCTGATCTTAACAGCAGTTCCATTTGTATCAGTTGTTTATACAGTTGAATCATGGCCATGGGGCTCACGAATGTGCGTATTATCTGAATTCATGAAGGACTTTTCTACAGGTGTGTCCGTATTCACATTGGTCGCCATGTCGTTGGACCGATTTTTGGCAATAGTTAATCCACTTCGAAGATTTCAAGGTAATGATAAATAATTATAATTTGCCATTAAAAAAAAAAACGGACAATCAATTATCAATAATTATAATTTATGTGGGTAAGCTGACATTCGTTGGTTAGAAAAGATGTATAGCAAATATTTTTGCATATGTTGAATTTCATGAAATGCTCACAGTTCGTTAGAATACAAACTTAAAGGAATATGAATTTTAGAAAGCTAGATTTATATCCATTCAAATTTCTGCGGATCCAACATCTGAGTAGCCACAATTGGTTTGACTAGCCAATTTTCAAGTATAAGAAACCGAAACTTTGTACACAAACCGCGCAAAAAGTGAACAGCTACGAATGAACAAAATATTAAATAATATGTAGACTGTAATTCTAACTATCGTGTATTTAATTTTGAAGAGCTTTAACAGGGTATCCTCGATGAATTCCGCTTTTTCGTAGAAACTTTTTAGCTAAATTTGTCTGGTCGTAAGTCACCAGTTCATCAGTGATGAATAGTTCTTTTATTGTTAATATCCAGTTGATTCTTATTGAATGGATCATTAAAATTTGATATAGGTACAACCGGAAAGAGAACAACATTCACAACTACAATAATAGCAGCATTTATTTGGCTGTTGGCAATCATTTGCGCGATTCCTGCATATCTTGGATCACACGTAAAGGTAAAAATAATCTAAATGAAAAAATTAAAACAAACAAAATATAAACGTTTCTGAATGCTCACAAGCAACAATCTATGAAAAAAAAAAAACATTTTCAGCATCAGCAAATCAACAAGAATACTTCGTTTAATTATTGCTATCCGTTTCCCGAAGAGTGGGGCCCTGATTATGCCAAGGCTATCGTTTTGGCTAAATTTTTAGTATATTACGCGATGCCATTGTTGATTATTGGACTATTTTATATAATGATTGCCGTTCATTTAGCTTACGGAGCAAGTATACCGGGCGAAAGACAGGGAGCATTGCGACAAGTAGACATTTTTTAATTTGTTTTTTGTATGAGAAAAATTTATTTATTCTCCGGATGTTTAAGGTTAAGGCGAGACGTAAAGTAGCTATAACGGTGATCACGTTTGTAGCAATTTTCTGCATATGCTTCTTCCCACAAAATGCCTTCATGCTTTGGTTTTATTATAAGTGAGTACTCCATGTTATGGTCATTAAGGTGTTTTCGAGTAGCGGAAATTCCAAAAGTGCCTGGTCTCAATCGATAGAGAATCTTTCAAAATATCGCTGGTGAAAATTTCAACTTATTCGGTGTTGGTCTCACGTCTCCCGATAACTTCGAAGTTTCCGGAATATGAAAGGGGAATGGAGCCTACTTTTGTAGTTTACTGAGAAGAATATGTCACATTTTGTTTGTATCGTTTCGTCTCATTTTTCATACAAATAAGAAATGATCAGATTTTCAAAATGAACTGCAATTAAATGATCTGATTCCCCTATTTTAAGGTGTTTTCGAGTAGCGGAAATTCCAAAAGTGCCTGGTCTCAATCGATAGAGAATCTTTCAAAATATCGCTGGTGAAAATTTCAACTTATTCGGTGTTGGTCTCACGTCTCCCGATAACTTCGAAGTTTCCGGAATATGAAAGGGGAATGGAGCCTACTTTTGTAGTTTACTGAGAAGAATATGTCACATTTTGTTTGTATCGTTTCGTCTCATTTTTCATACAAATAAGAAATGATCAGATTTTCAAAATGAACTGCAATTAAATGATCTGATTCCCCTATTTTATTCTCGGAACTTTAAAAGTATCGGGAGAGATCAAACCAGCACTGAATGATTTGAAATTTTCACCAGCGATATTTTGAAAAATTCTTTATTGATTGAGACCAGGCACTTTTCGAATTTCCGTTACCCGAAAACACCCTAATGGTCATGTTGTTCAATCTTGAAACTAAATATCAAATCTGCTATTGGATGGTTTTTTCAATCTTAATTATTCGTTTTTTTTTATCATTTTATCTTTTTATTCATCCATGCTTTCAATAAATAGTGAGAATTCGGAACTAGAGTACAACGCCTTCTGGCATGTGCTAAGGATCATAGGATTCTGTTTATCGTTTGGAAATAGTTGCGCAAATCCGATCGCTTTGTATTTTGTGAGTGCTGCATTCCGAAAACATTTCAACAGGTGACATTCTTAGCTTTTTATAGCATATTTAGTATTTAACCATCTAACCGGCAAGGTACCTGACCACCAATTCGATTTTGACGAAAAAGTAAAAACGGAAAATAATGGAACTCATGACGGTTTTTTATAAATATCTAGTAAGTCTTCCAAACGTTAGGTGGATCCATCTTCACGAATGCTAGCACGAATGTTTGCAAATGCTCACGAATGCTTGCAAATGCTCCGAATGCTTGCGAATTTTCGCGAATACTCAGCAAATGCCACAAATACTCTGCAAATGGCACGAATATTTTGCAGATGTAACGAATTTTTATGAATAATTTCGAATACTTTGACAGTTTCAATTGACAGCTCCAGTTAGCTTTATGAATAATAATATATTTTCACCACTAAAAATTTGGAATGCAAAAATTCTGATTTCTTTCTTCGAATAATTTTTTATTTTTGTTTAAAAAAATATTGATTCGAAAAGATATTGCATTTGCAAAAGTTGTAGCTGAAATCATGAATGAAATAAGGGAATATTTGAAAAAGAATCCAATAATTTAGATAATTTATTTGTCAAATTCATCGTTACCGTATCGACGATTCCATATCAAATGCAAAATTTTTTGCAAAAAGGTTTTTATTTTTGGCTGAGACTTTGCCAGATGATTTGTTTTCGAAAAAAAATTAGATTCCCAAATTGTTTCCGAGGCTATCATAGACTTCTGTGCCACAGCAACTTCTGAAATTCCAATGGGAGTGTTTTTTTCATCCATTCAAACGCGAATATATTTTTTCCTATGGCTCGGACCCCCCAACATATATATACCAAAATAAAGGTGGAGTCAAGCCCAATCTAATGCCATCGGAGGCAAATCTTGCACATTTGCATCTATGCAAGCACATTTGCATCTATGTAGGTATGTTATTATCCATATGAATGGTCCAGGTAATTTTTTATGGGCTATCGATTTTTGGGCTCAAAACGATCAGTTAACTTGACCAAAAGTGTGAAAAATTAAAAGTTTAGCAAAAACAGTGAGTTTTGTTCATTTTTTTGGGAAAATCTCAAATTTAACACCCACTTTCCCAAACTTTTCATTTTACCAAAAAAAAGTTCAAGTCGTGCCCGACAAAAAACTATAAGACAATCGGAAAAAAAATTGTACGTCTAAGACCGAAAATTTGGCTCAAAGTTTATTTTCTTCCCAGGCATGTAGTAGACATACGGTGACCGCTGCTGACTTTCTTCCGATGGCATTAGATTGGGCTTGACTCCACCTTTATTTTGGTATATATATGTTGGGGGGTCCGAGCCATAGGAAAAAATATATTCGCGTTTGAATGGATGAAAAAAACACTCCCATTGGAATTTCAGAAGTTGCTGTGGCACAGAAGTCTATGATAGCCTCGGAAACAATTTGGGAATCTCATTTTTTTTCGAAAACAAATCATCTGGCAAAGTCTCAGCCAAAAATAAAAACCTTTTTGCCAAAAATTTTGCATTTGATATGAAATCGTCGGTATGTAAGTGTATTGCATGTATATTGTATATACGAACAAATCGAGCATTGATAATGAAGGCACTCGTTGTTACCATTGTGTTAATATTCATGTAGCCAAATACAAATACAGATGTAAATGTTACGAATACATACGAATGCGTAAGAATAGTTGAAAATGCTTGCGAATGCTCATGAATGTCTGCGAATACCTATGAATTGTTGCAAATGCTTACAAATGCCCACGAATGACTGTAAATCTTCACAAATATTTTGGCATTTACGAATGGATGGATCCCCCTAATCCAAATGTATTCTGAATTTCGTTTCGTTTGTGTCAAATTTATATCGTGCAATAGTATACGATCAGCACGTGAAATGTCATAATAGATTGCCGCCGGCAATTTGCCGGTTAGGTGGTTAAGATATGAAAAAAAGTATTCGACATAGGAAATAATTCAAAAAGGCCGTTAATGGGAGTGAGTTAAATATTCTAAAGATGAATGTACAAAATATACAAATGCGGATATGCAGAAGAAAAATTTGATTGGCTAATTCCAGAATTATAAGGAAAATTACATTCAATACTTTCGGAATGATTTCAAATTATTTAAAATCGTTTCAAGATACGAACTCATCTTTTAATTTTGAAAAAATGTATTCGTAATGAAAATGATTAAGTAACAATTCAATTACCTTCCCAAAGGAATCTAATTGTATTGTTTCAACTTGATTTGATGAAAGATGTCAATGAATGTATCCGTACTTATATTTGCATTTTGATTTAAGAGTATTTACATTTTGGAGCATTTTTGCGTGATTTATTTGCTTTGAATGCAAAATCGAATTCGGTTTGATTCTTTCCATATTTGCATAACTTCTTTGGTTTGCTGAACAAAATGTAACCTGGTTCATTTTACTTTTCCACCATTCACATTGGTGGAACAAGTATTGGTTTTGGGTGTTGTTGTTAGTTATTTCAATAACTTTCTTCCAGTTCATTACCCGATGAAACAAACCCTTTAAACGTGTAAAGGGAGTTCTCTCGCATACTTTTCAATGTAGGAAGGGAAATTAGTTCTATTACTTTTAACGCAATTCATTGTAATATAATGAATTTTCTTTAGATGATTTCTTATTTGAGAATCAGATCGAACTTATTTTACCGGAAAAGAATATTCTTCTGATTGTTTGTTACGTTCTTTATTAATAGTTTGCTCTCTGGTCGTTATTCGATTCAAAAAAAAAATGCACAATATTGTCAAATTTCAGTTTTATACTAAATATTTTAGGTGAAGCAACCTAGCTGCCCTATCTGCTTGCCTCTTACCGATCGGCTCCATGAATATTGGAGGCGATGATTGGGGCATCGATTTGTCTGTGTTTTGTACTCCCTTTTCTGTGATTGGTCCAACCAAATTTTTTTCTTTTTGTATACCCGCATTCATAATAATTATTTACCGATGACAGAAGTTCGAGCGCGCATTCATTTTACTTGATTCTGTGAAAAAATTGAACTTCAACGAGTTTATGTGTATGGGATAAAATATAATCATATAATATCCACTTATATCACTATACAACAAATTTTAGGAAAATATTTCTTCCAGGCTCGTCATGTATATTTTCTTGTAGAACCTCAAATTACTCGGAAAAAGCGATCCTACCAAAAGTTTTTTAATTTTTTCACATTTTTTTTTTTTTGAAATATTTCCGAAATGAAGAATTTTCATAGAATTTGCGAGTCATAGCTTGCTATAAGTGCACATATCTCTGGTAATTTTTGTCGAACAACGTTCGTGTGAATATCGAAGTATTCTAGAGGGTCTGCCCTTTCGTGGTCACTGCCTAACCCGTGAGTGGGGGTGGGTAAAATATGCAAATTAAGGCTCCACGGTGGAATAAATGCAATTAAAAAAAAATCTGACACACATTTTTCAAACCCTTGTACCTGTGCATTACACTCGGCGAGTCCTACAAAAAAATATACGTGACGAGCCTGGAACAATTTTCTTCCTAAAATTTGTTGTATAGTGATTCAGGCTTAATGAAACAAATAGTTCATTTATTTTAACTTTGGTGTTTCATTCTTGCTACGCTTTTTGGTCTCTCATTCACCTTAATTTTTCACCTTCGAAGAACATTCAAGTATATACTATGTAGAGGAACACAAAAACCACTGAGAAAGCGAATGTCACTAACAAGCACAATTTCACGTCGATATCCATCAAAGCGATGTTGTCAACAAATTGTATCTTGCAGGTAATTTTTGAAAATTCAAAAAATGTCATTATTATAAGGCTTGTCCAAAATACTACCCATGAATAACAAAATTCCACCATAATAACCAGAAAAACTTCCTAAATACTCTCTCGAAACGTCAATTTTTTTTTTACCAGTACATATTGTGAATATGCCTTTTATAATATTCGGAGATGGAAATACCATAACCTAAATGCAGAGAGGGAATTTGACAGCTGAAATATTTCGCTTTTTCATATAACTTTTAGCGCCCTCCTCGTGAACAGAGTTGAGATAAAAATTCGCTCATTTACGCTGCACATTTGTCTGTAGTGGTGCTCGTTAATGGAAAACATCGTACACTTGCACTTCAAACGAAATTCAAGTTTTTTTTCTTTCTTTCGTCCTCGGCTTCCCAAAATAACTCACAAGAAATTTTTTAAATCTCAAACTTCAACAATCAGTTTCGTTTTGTTGTCCAATTTGTTCTGATTGAATTTTGTTTTCGCCAAAAATGTGTGATTTAATATACAAAATCTGGTAGGCAGGCAGCTTGAATGTTTATCTTAAATTGAAAGACGACACATGAAAAGTTGTACGATGCACCAACTAGATGGCGTCACCTGAAACAACTTGAAACTTGTTCCATATTTTTAACATTGACAGAATAGGTAAATTTCCCCCACTGCCTAAAAGTCATAATTTGGTTGATTCACAACATACCTGCAAGTAAGTAGGCTGATCTAGTAGGTTGAGTAAGTAGTAGGGTAATTTTGCTCAAGTCGAGTAAGTAGGCTATTAGGTTACTTGACGTTACTTACTTACTTGAAGTTACTAAGTAACTATAACTTACTCAAGTAACTAAAAACTACTAAGTAACTAAAACTCACTGGAGTTACTTAAACCTACCAAGTAACTAGAGCCTACTCAAGTTACTTAAACCTACTAAGTAACTAAAACCTACTCAAGTAACTTAAATCCAAGGGGGGAACTAGTTCTGACATAATTTAATTTTGACAATCAAAATGAAAAAAATGAGAAAAAATGAACGAAAATGAAAAATTTGATTTTGTTGGTTGCTATCACTGCGCGGATGTCATCTGTCAAACTTATATTCACATGATATACAAATCTGTATTCATCTTCATTTCATTATTCTCATTATTTTCATTTTTGTTTAATTTTTACTTTTCCGCCATCCTCAATGGTGGAACAAGTATTGGTTTTGGATGTTGTCGTTATTGTTGTTGTTGTTGTTGTTGTTAGTTATTCCATTAACTCTTTCCCAGTCTACTATAAATCAATGCAAACTTTTTTTTCGTGTAGAGGGAGTTCTCAGAATGATCCCTATTGATTTGGGAGGTATGAGACTTCATAGAATTTTTTTTATGGCTACTACAGTGTACCCAATGAAAGGACTTGTTGCAGCTTATCCCTATTGCATATGTGCTAATTTGGTTTGTGTCTCAACTAAAGCTCACTTATATCTGTGAAGGTTAACATATATCTGTAAAAGTGTCTTGACTAACATTGCTGTGCATGAATAATGAATAGGGATCGATTTTGACATATTTGAAACGACTTCTTTTTTTTGAATTTTTTTTCGAAATTTTTTTTTCTCCCCAATCAATTGGAAATCGTCTAAAACGCGTAAAAAAACATTTTTTTGGAAAAAAAAATCTTATTACCCAGGGGTCCCCCCTTGC
>GL501701.1:3547-14882 GCA_000149185.1 Mayetiola destructor
CACATTTTTGGGAATTTTTTTCATTTTTCTTACAATCGTTAGTATTTTAAATCCAATTTGAGTTTAATACGACCTGTGGTGCTTATTAGTGAATTCGGTACGACCAAATTCTGTCGATACTTGTTTTTAAATCATTTAATGACAAAAACCGGCAGAAGTTGGTCAAAAATTCATCCAAAGGGTGGACGGAGAAAGAAATAACCAAAAAAAAACAAAATTCTACGCCTAATATAGTATGCACCTGTGGTGCATAAAAAAAAACTCTTCCTCGGCCACATGTGCAACCAAATGAATATCAGTTACCCTAATTCATGTTTCTTTCTAAAATTTTCATCCAGAACTACGAGTCAGAATTATCTTTTTTATAATAATGTGCTTCAGTTCGAGTCATTTTAAACAAACATTACACCATACATACAAGTACTTCGAAAATTGTCTTCAACTTACTAGTAGCTTTTTTTCCAGCCCACTTACTTATAAGTAATTTATTAGGATTAGTTTGGTTATAAATTTGGTTTAAATTTTATTTTTCTTTTTCAAATCAACCTGCGATTGATACAGAACCAATTTAAATAACTTGGGCATATACTTACTCGATATGGTTGAAATACTCAACCTACTGTCTGAACCTACTTACATGAATAATCCACTATTTCACCTGTTCCGGCTTCAAATTGAAATTCAAAATGGTTTTCGTTCCAGCATGAACATGTATATAATATTGCAATTTACAGTCGATAAATGTGACTTTCCTTTGCTATTCACTAAACGCTTGTCTCAAGATTTCAATTTAAGTTTTACTGAAAAGAATAACAAGAAAATAAGCATACAAACAAACCAGCATATCAATAATGGTATGCAGATCAGCATCATTAATGTCCGAGAAGAAATTGTTTCCGTTCTATTAATGCCCCAACAATTGAATGAAAAACTTCTCTCAAACGAAAAAAAAAAACTTCAAAAAATGTAAGGAAAATATAGAATTGTTTCTCTCTTCTCAAAGAGGCCAACCATTCGAAATGTATACTTTGGCTGATGTAAATGAAAGTGAACGAATTTTCAAAAAAAAAAATGGTACATTCTTGTTTCAATTCAACTAAAATGCGGTGAATGCATAAAATTAAATAATCAAAAAGATTGTAACTTTTTTGTTTCTCGTCCATTGTATGCAATTTTTTTTGGCAAATGAAAATTGTGGAATCGTATATTGGACATTAATCGAGTCCAAAATTAGTTTCTGATACCGAATTCATCGTATATTCCATCATTATTGAACACTTGTTAAACATTGCATCGAATGGAATTGCTCTTGACATTTCGTTATTTCCATAAAAATGCCAAATAATTACGGCTATTGATTCTTTTTTCTACGTTCATTGTACTTTGCTGTTGATTTTATTGTGTGCACATAGAAAAAACTAAACATAAAAGAAAATCAATCGTACATGTGTACAATGCACACAAAAGATGCATTCGCTTGAAAACTGAATGATATTAATACTTGGGGTCTAAGAAAATGAGGACGTCATTAAAACATTGTAGCTTTCGTTCAGTTAAGGCTTTCGGGATATATCAATTCAATGAATTTAATGTTCATTTCATTTCAGATCAATTAAAATTATAAAGAAAGAAAAAAAAAATTCCAGCGCTCAACCGTAAAAAATAAAAAAATGTTTTTGTGAATGAAATTCTGTGAACAACATACGGAACATGAAATATTGATGAAAACGGAATGATGATGATCTCCTTTCGTATCCATTACATTGGAAAATGTAAAAGAGAGAATTGGAAAAATTGGCAAATGTAAAAAGTATATTGATATTTGGGGCGAAAATGTAAACGAAAAATTGGCGAAAGTGGCGAACATTAAAAAATTAAGATGAGCTTCGTGTATGTTGTAGATACAGTAAAGTCTCTCTAAAAAGACCACTCTAAAAAAGGACCATTCCTCAATTGTAGACCAATTGGCCGGTAACCAAAGTGGTCCTTTTAAAGAAACTATACTGTATATCAAGAATCAACTTATGTGCTGATACTGAGTGTATTACCTTTAACTCTTTTATTACCATCAATTCTGCAAAATAGACATGGGGCATTGCATATACAAAATATAAATTGCAATCAACTTCTTCACATAAACTTCAAATGGGGCCGAAAAAGTGAAATTCATGTTCATGTCGTCAGAGTGAAAATGACGAATGAAAAGAGAAGAGAAAATATTGCAATTGTTAACCAAAAACGTATCGTATCGGAGCTTTGGGTCTTTTCTGCAAGCAAAACCATTCGTTTCAAGCGACCAATTTGATAAAAAGTATACTTCGAAAATATCGACTGTTATTCACACCGAAGACCGTAGTTAAAGCGAACACATATCAAAATTTCTGCCATCATTTGAGGCAAATTTATGAATAATACAAAAAATACGTTTTAGCCAAATCAACCATTATACAATATATATATATATTTGTTCAACATCAATAACATTTTATGTTTACGATTCATAAAAATGTACATTCCCATTATTTAGCTATGGAACATAGAAACATCATCCGAGTAAAGTGAGTAAGTTGGCGTGACAATGAAAAAAAAAAAAAAACATTTTGCCTACACATTGAACACTTCGCCAAGAAGCAGCTGTTTAATAATATGACAGTTTGAAGTCCTCCTAACAGTCGTCGCAAATAACTTAAATGAAAAATTATGTTGATTCGCTTAAACCATTCACTGAGTTTTTATTTATATTGGCACATTTTTCTTTCTCCCTTTTTTACCTGCACACATACGATCAACATCATTGCATTCTTATCTAAATATTTTGTCCGAATTTCAATTTATTCATGAATGAATTTCAGAAAATCGATAAAAAGTTCTATGTTCATCATAATGATTAGAATCCAGATGACATTGGCTGTCTGACTTAAATCCAGTTGCGTAAAAAAATAGGTGATGGCCTTTTCAAGGGGGAAACTAGTTCTGATATAATATAATTCAAATAATCAAAATGAAAAAAATTGAAAAAAAAATTAAACAAAAATGAAAAAAATTAAACGAAAATAAAATTGATTTTGTTGGTTGGTATCACTGGGCGGATGTCATCTGTGAAAGTTATGTTCACATGATATACAAATCTGTATTCATCTTTATTTCATTGTTTTCATTTTGATTGTCAAAATTACATTTTTGTAGTACTAGTTTCCCCCTTGGGCCTTTTATTAGTTCAATTGTGTTGTATTTATTAGATTTAAGTTGCGGATTCGAAATAAATCACAACAATCGGAATCAACTATAATATCGGAATTGATATTGGAGTGGCGGTAATTTTAATGGGTTACAGGAACTAGCATATTGGCAGTACAATAAGTTGAAAGCTTACTCCTGTATTTTATTAAAATCGAAAGATGAAAAGATTTAAATTCTAACAGATCCCAGCGTCAAAGTTTATTAGCATTTTATTGTTCAGTTTGAAACTGGATCGGAACAAGATATTTTGCTTGATTCCTTTGAACTATGTGTATTTTATGTGGTGAAATTATGTTACTTATGCATATAACGAGAGTCATCGCTCAATCAATTCACAGCAGGAGTGAGAATCTTATCACGATGGAGTATTATTTGTAAGAAAGACGTGCAAAATAGCTATGACCATGATCAAATATTGATGTGATTTATGTTTTGGTAGCCGAAATCCTTCCGTTGACGATTTAGTGCGTATGAAATCCATTGAACGATTTACCGTTAACTTTTTTTTTTTTTTGACTAATGTGAGCAACATATCAACAAGGATCGTGTGCTATATGTATCAGGTATCTGAATATCACTTCAGCTTAACTTCTATTTATTTCAGAGCTTCGAACATCAAGGGGAAGAATACCTGACAATTTTAACAATAATCTTTTTATTATGAGATCACAATAATAGAAACTTCGGCTGTGGAAATGCTCACTTACAAGACGACTGCACATCAACGCCTTATCTGAAAAACAAAAGTGAATGAGGGATATACTTACTTAGAGATAGACTGAAACTTTACTCAATAGATTTGAGATAACGCAAACCGTTTTTTTTTTTGCACAATATTTTCGAATGTAAAATAATAACAAATTTAATTGTGTAACAAACAAATGATTGTTTGAAAACTATATTTGATTAAAACCAACTATAATTCTTCTCAAGTTAGTTAAACATTAAGAAAACACAATATTCATAATTCAGATTAATGTAATTAGGAATGCTCAAGATAGAATTGAATGAAAGAAAGTTTTACGAAGTGACTTACAAGACGTCTGATTTCGTGAATTTGTTTGATTTTAATTTCCATTTTCGCATTTAATTCGAGTAGCGCACGCGGCATACGAATTGAACAATAGAAAAGTTTGTATGGTGGCCTCATTGAATAGAAAATATTTAATATTTTTTGAATGCTCTTTAGAATGAACATGTTTATTGATGGTTTGTGACTTGAGGTTGATTGGTAACATTCTGTAGATTTTTGGTTCGAAATTTGAAATTCAATTTCGATTTTGATATCATAAATCATCGAATGTTTTATCTTTTTTTCCATACTCGTTGATCATATTAATTATTGGGTTTGATTTGCAAAGCAAACGCCGGCAAATAAAAAATCAATACCGAGAATATATGATGGCAAAAGAATTTCTATTTATTTTTTTCATTTTATTCGAAGCCGATCGTATTTGTTCAACCGAAATATTTCATTTTTTGAATGGAGCTCATGTGGACTGGTGAGTATTTTTGTATACAATGTATATATGTACATGTATGCATTTATGTTCGTATAATTACTCTCCAGTCGAAGTATCACTTCAAAGTACAATGTTCGCAATAAAACTGAATAGATGCATACACACATCAGACTGTTTACACGATGACTAATACAAATGAATCCAACGATATACAAATAGCCGAACAAGCACGCACAAGCGCATCAAACTGAAAAGCAACAGCAGCAACACACAAGTGCTTCTATTCCAGTTTTGACTTTTTACTAGTCAAGTTTTTTTTTTTAAATATAAATTTTCAACAAAATAAACCCAAACGGCTTGACATTTTGAATTCAATGAATAATTTGAACGAAAACAAATTGTCATTGATTTTAATATTCACAATTGAGTCAAATGTGAAACCGCTCAGTTAATTGCGTATAAGTGCATTTGGTAAATATTGTTTTAGTTGATATTATTCCGGACTATAACATAACTGATTGAGCCAAGTGAAATTTAACAATTTTGTTTCCAATTGGATTATTCGAAACAATTTTTCGAAAAGATATTAGCAAAACTAAAGAAAATCCCAAATTCATTGAACTTGAATCATGACAGCTGCCGATGTTGAACTTCCAGTCAAAGTAAGTAAAAAAAAATTTCAAGAATTTGCAATGGCAAATGGAAAATTATTTTTAGAATATCATTCGATATTAAGGATAATCTTTCTGCAATAAATATTTTACATTGGTCTTACAAATGTATGGCTTCAATTATTATATTTAAAGCAAATGTTCATCATTTTTCGATTGAAATAGACAATAATTAATTGCTTGTAGTGCTAAATGATGAAAACAACAGTACAGCACATATAATAATACGCTTGTATCATACTGAATTACAGACAATTGACAGTTTTTATTCATTTAAGTCAAATGTAACTTGAATAGGGCGTCGTTTGTACATTAATGTAGTATGTAATATATAAACACACTTCATTCAATGGATCAGTGAACAACTGCTTCAAGAAAATGGAGAATTTTAATGGATTTTCTTTCATTTCGTTGCTTTGATTTTATTATTCATGTATATGTCTTTTATCTGCGAAAACATTCTGCCTATCTTGTAACTTATGATATTTATCATTCTCTTCATTTCGTTTTTCGAACACATTTTGCTAATTTTGTTATTTTTGAATTTATAAACAATTCAACATGATTTTTGAACGAGCTCGAAATACATTGTTATGAACACAAATGAAATTCATTATAGCATCACATTTACACCTAAAATGAAATGGAATTGAATAAAAATTAAAAAAAGACTATTTCAGTTTATTTCAAATGAAATGAATCGACTAAAGACACACAATTATTATTATTATTTATTCATTTAATAAGGGCGGAAAAGTTTGTGATTATTGTGATTTGATTTTCGTTACCACAGACAGATCAACAATCACCTGCTTTACCATCAAATGATAAAGTCATTTTGTGCGTCAAATCTATAACTGCACTTTTAAATTGCAACCAAAATAGCTCAATTTCATATTTAATATATTATTTCATATTGAATGATATCATGATGAACACATTTGAGTTTCGCTTTAAATGAATTTCGTCATGGTTCTCAATTTCTATATTGATATTTAATTAATATTCTTAAATCGTACAGCAACATAGAAATTTAGAACAAATGGCCTGAAAACAAAACTGAAATCATTAAAAAAAATTGGTCTCTGTGGACACTAATGGAATATAAATGAATGGGCCGATTTCTAAAAAATAATCTAAAATATTTATTATAATAAAGTCTACTGAAATGAGCGCAGCCTATCCGCATAAAATATATGAACTTATTTTTTGATCTCTTTTATTTAACGATTTAGCCTGATAATCAGGTCAGAAAATTGAAGCTAGCCGGACATGTTGGATTCGATTGTTTACCAAATCAATTGGTTAATAAAAGCGTAAAAAATGGATTCTCATTTAACATCATGTGCATCGGTGAGTCATATCATTCATATGATTTTAATTTTAATTGCATTTCAAAAATAACAATTGAAAATCAGGTGAAACTGGGCTGGGAAAGTCAACATTAATGGATACATTGTTCAATACAAGTTTTGAATCAACACCAAGTCCGCACACATCACCAAATGTTAAACTCAAGTCACATACGTATGAACTACAAGAAAGTAGCGTACGTTTGAAGCTAACTATTTGTGACACAGTCGGCTATGGTGATCAAATCAATAAAGATGATTCATTTAAAGCGGTTGTTGATTACATTGATTCACAATTTGAATCGTATCTACAAGAAGAGCTCAAAATCGAACGTTCATTGTCCACATGCCATGATGGCCGTATTCACGTTTGTTTATATTTTATTTGTCCAACTGGCCATGGTTTGAAATCACTTGATTTGGTTTGCATGAAAAAATTGGATACCAAAGTAAATATCATTCCGATTATTGCAAAGGCTGATACACTTTCGAAAATTGAATTGCAACGCTTCAAGGTAAATTCTTTTCCTCATCAAATTGCACATCCAAATTGGATTAGAACAAAAGGATTAAAGATGCTTGAATTTATATTTATTAGGCAAAAATTATTCAGGAATTAACATCAAATGGCGTTAGAATTTATCAATTTCCGATCGACGATGAATCTTTTTCTAAAGTCAATACAGCGATGAATGGTCATGTACCGTTTGCAGTGGTTGGTAGCACTGAATTCGTTCGCATCGGTAATAAAACGGTACGTGCCCGTCAATATCCATGGGGTACAGTTCAAGGTAAACTTCAAATGTTTTTTTTTTTGATTTTTTATTTTTATTTTTATTTTAATTGAATTTTTCGAACAGTTGAGAATGAAAGTCATTGCGATTTTGTGAAATTACGAGAAATGTTAATTCGCACAAATATGGAAGATATGCGCGAAAAAACTCACACCAGACACTATGAACTTTATCGCCAAAAGCGCTTAGAACAAATGGGATTCACAGATGTGGACAGTGATAATAAGCCTGTAAGTACATTTAAGATAAGCCATATGATTTACTGGATTCGTATGACATTAAAAAAAAAAATGATGATTTCAATTAGGTTTCGTTTCAACAAACATTCGAGGCAAAACGCTCAAATCATTTGGCCGAACTTCAGAGCAAAGAAGATGAAATGCGCCAAATGTTTGTTCTCCGTGTGAAGGAAAAAGAAGCTGAACTCAAAGAAAATGAAAAAGAGGTAAATTATTATTATTTATTGTCATAACTTGAAATTGACTGAAACCCATCTATCGATCGATAATAATTATTGGTTCTATTCGTAAATTTCAGTTGCATGCAAAATTCAGTAAATTGAAAAAGGACCATGCTGACGAAAAAAGAAAATTGGGAGAAGCACGCAAAAAATTGGAAGAGGAATTTTTGGAATTCATCCGTCGGAAATCCCAAATGGCGGCATCTCATACGTTAACTTTGGGAAAGAAAAACAAAAAATAAATTATTTTGCCCATAGCTTTAGTCTGCAGTACTAGATTCTAATCAAAAACACAAAAAAGAATTGACACGAAAAACAAAAATTAAATATTATTTATGAAATCAAAGAATACATTCACAAAAAATCATTTATATTAATGAAATTATAATGCAGAATACACAGACAACTTTTACAACTGTTGTGTTCTGCCCGATTCATATATGCGGCAGGTTTATTTCGAAAAGTGTAAAAACTAGGCATAGTTCTACTATATGTATGTAGGCTTTGCGGTTAAATCATGAGATTTAATTTTGAATAAAATCAACTATATTTTTCTTCACCACTTATTCAAAGCGAATTCATTTTATCTTTTACTTAATAGAATCGGTAAATAACGAAATGCGAAATCAGGATTGTTTCTAGTTTTTTCATTTTCAGATTCGGTTCAAATATATTGCAGGCAAAAACTGAGGCACCATGTTGTCTTTGGATCAGCTCGATGGATCACAGATAGAATTCTATAAGATAAAAATCTAGATCCTATTTCTATGTCTATGAATGGTAAGCAAACATAATCTCTTACCCCCTTTTAAAACTTAAAACAAAGAATAAGCAGACAAACAAAGACCTGCAGAATCATAAGAGATGTAAGTGAAATTCTTTTTGATATTTTCGTTTAGTTCAAAAGTTTTCATTTCCATCATATAGCATCAATGCTAAGATTCAAACTCGCTAACTGTAGTTGAAGATGGTAGAAGGTGAATTGAATAGTATTTTCCCTGCCACAACAAATAGTAAACATATCGAATGATCTGATTCATTGCTTTAATATGCGATTACAAGAATTGTTCGTTCTTTAATCTTTGCTTTATATAAAATCTGAAGTTTGTATTCGTCATTCAACCAGGTCATCCAATATAGCAAAAGAACGGTAGTTGGGACGCAAAGCATTTTATTCCATCATCGAACAGGTGTCTTGAGTGCAATTGTGTTTGCCATAGCCAAATGCTCCTAATCAAAATCTTTTTTCATAGCCCCAGACTTATCGTTTCTTGTTAAAGTGTCTCAAATTCTCCGCATTCCGCGATTAGATTCAATTATAAACGGTAAATTTATTGCAAAAACCACCATTCAAAATATTAAAATTATGGCTGTTAATGGAAATAATATTAAGTCAGTGTTTTTAATCCCATCCAAAGTTATAGTATTACTGTCCCTTATAATACTTTCTTTTTTTCATATGCGAAGAGTATCATCAAATGAAATACATAGGGAAATAATCGGGGTGACTTATTATTTGAGTTATTTCGTTTTATAATTGTAATTTTTATTTTTAACACTATTTCCATTATAAATTTTACCCGAAATTCAAAACGAAGCTTCCTTCTTTGAAAAAAATTGAATCCGATGTTTATTTATTTGAACTTGTTGCATTTCGTTTTTTCAGTCGAATAAAAGTATCATAGCTACGTTTATCCATTAAAATCCATTTAAATTATTTCGAAAACACAATGAACAACGGCAAAATATGATCGAAATTCGTAATTAGCAACATTTTAAGCTATGTTTGATGTTCAGTAAACCTTTGTGTGTGTGAATAGAATCCTTTCAAAATAGTTTTGCAAATTGCGACAGAACAAATTGACCAGCAGTTATGCCATCTCACGAGCTAAAAATGCTGCCGCTATATAGTTTGATGCATGGAGACGACATATTGATAGTAGATAGCGGTGCATTGCATTGATATTCGTTCTTTTTCCTTTTGGATATTTTATAAATTCGAAGAGAGAGTCCGTTCGCATTCTCAGAAAGCGTAAAAAGTGTATGTGTATATATGAAGAGACTTTCACCATGAATAATTTTTAAAATTTCAATACTGCTAGCATTGTTTTTTGCGATTTGCTAAAACTTAATAAAAAATATTGTGTAACCTAAGACGGTTTATCATTTCGGTTCGAAATATTTACACACATACATACATGAACGCAAAAAGGGCAGATCAACGACTTTGAATATGGGCCACTTGCCGCACATAATTCTTCAGCATTTGTTACTACTCTGGGGACTTATAAATAAATATTATAACCATATTTGTGTTGATTCCTTTGAGCATAGCCATGTTTTCTGTTTTTTTTTTGTTTTTTTTTTTTTTGTATCCAATTCTATATTTTTATATCCGTTAATTCAATTTTCGATATCTTATCGGAAAAAAGAGGGAATTAATTTGATGATAGTTTGATAGAAAAAACAACGGAAATTCAAAATGTTTCAATGTAAATTTCTGAGGTAAATAAGTGATAAAATTTGTCAAAAGCAAGATAAATTTTTATTTTGTGTGCAATAAATATTCATACAATTCCTTTTTTGCACTACAGAAGTATAATTTATTTGAAAGAGAATCTTCTTTCCATTTTTCTTCTTGTTTTCTGAGCAGATAGGAGAGAGCTAGTGAAAAAAGCCATCAATTTTAGGAAAATGACCATATCTTATGATATTTACAATGCGAAATTAATGATGAAATCATTTGAATTCACGAATACTTTGGTACGGCCTGTGGTGCATCTCATTGAATTTGATACGATCGTATTTTATCTTGTATTTATTATTATTATTTTTATTATTTGAAGAACAGCAAAAATGTTGACGCACCGTATTCAATCACCGTTAACTATTGCGAATGATGTATTTGGTATTAACCAAGCGCAGCATTCCGGAGATTAAACTGTTGAAATGCCGATGATTCGAAGTTTATTTGACCTTCGAAGCCTAAGCATACATTTAAGCTTGAAATACAACAATCCGATTCAAGTAACCGCAACTGTTAGCATGCGGTTTAAGATTTAATTTTGCATTTACATCAAAAATTTGGAAATAAAAACGAAAAATACGGATGTTTCATTAAAGCACACAGAATTTGATTGCTCAACATTTTCATTTTGATGAATATAAAACGTATCAGAAAAAAAAAAAAAATCAACAAATGCATTTTCTCGTTTTGAACAAAACAACAACAGATATTTTCGTTGATTCGTCGAATCTTCAATTCATTTTTGAGCAAATACATGTTACATGCTACATTTAAAAATTGTTTTTCTACATTATATGTACGTAATGTATATTATTTTCTCTTTTTCTG
>GL501701.1:20105-30470 GCA_000149185.1 Mayetiola destructor
AAATCCATGAAGCTCAAACGTCTCTCTTCAATTTTTTTCCTTTTTTTTTTTCTCAAATAAACGAAATTCGGCCGGAAAATACAGAAAAGTAACAAAAAATTTTTTTTTTTTTTGGACATGGCTAATGCGTATCATTGTGAGAACAACCTCTTCACAATAAAAGAGTTTATAGGAAAAAGATAGTCTGCTGAAAGGAAGCTAGTATTGGAAACTATGGACAACGAAAACGATACCCAAAGCCAATAGCGGATGGCGGAAAAGAAATATGCCAGTGAAATATGGAACTAGTTTATTGCAGAAGATTTTCAAAAAAAAAAAAACAAAACGAAAACCGAAATTCAATGATTGGTGTTGCTATTGGTTTGAAATCTGAATTGTATATATTTCTTAAATGTCATGCCTATGCTAAATAGGAAATGGATTCTGTGAGTTGGACATGAAACTTACTAAATGCTTCCAAATTTGAATAAACTTTAGTTTTTGCATCCGAATCGCTTTCCATAGTTGAATCGACAACAATTTTGTCGCTTTCGGCTTCCACTACCGGTTCTGAACTGATGATTTGGCCTTCCATTTTGTAAAAAAACGTTTTGAGTAGTTCGTTTATTAGCCGCAATTATTTATTACTAATTTATATTTATTTATTAATTTATTGACAATTCATGTAACTAGGATCCAGTCATTGTTTTTAACAGAAATTGTCTAAAAACTCGTTCAAAGCTTGGTACGACTTCTGGTGCATGCATGTAAATTCGGTACGACCGAACTCTGTCTGATAGTAACATGTTCAATGTTCACTTTTCACCAGTTCAGGACCGTTGGTTGATCAGCGTCTGGGCCCTGATTGCATTTCATCGAATCCACAACTGTTTGAGATTTATTCGGATAATATTATGGCATAAAGTCCATCCAATAAAAAACAAGTTTATTGAAAAAGGGCCACAAATAGAAATGGAATCCATATTGAAAAATTAACAACGTAGATAGTATGTATTTAACAACGGATATTATAATCATAGGCCGACGAAGTGTATATTTTCATTTGAATAGATTTTAACTGTTTGATGATGGTCAGTGTGTTTACCCATATCAAGATATATTTCCAAACGTACGATATTTCCGTCAGAACTTTTATTCTCCTTTCTCTACTTTGATTTGTGGGAGATTGTGTGTCCAGAACGAAAGTGTCCAAAATCTATTGAAATCAATACGATAAACGTAGTGCGCATTGCGCATCTTCATTTTTTTTTTATTCATATTTTAGCTTTTACTTTATACGAAACAGGACAGACTTGTAAACGAAAAGTGTATTTCGCAATTGAATTTGGGCAAGAACATAATCGTGTTGTGAGCATTTTGAGTTTAATATAAAACAAAAACGAATATATGTACTCGCTTAATTCGTACCGAACATAATACGTACATAAGTACTTTTAACAATTTGGAACTACAAACATAAATTGATCAAATGAACCATGTTGAATTGTCGATAAATTCTGACGTCACCAACAGAAATTACCAATCATAAATCAGAGCAATATAAATTGAATGGTCAAAAAAAAAAAAACTCAAATGAAAGAAAAATCTTTATCTGGCCACAAGAAAGTGACGACCAATAATGCAATATAAATAATATGTAATAGTAAAATCAATAACAATACTCACCAATACGGAATAATCATGTTAAATCGACATAATCCAATTCGATCGTTTTTTACTCCCTTTTCATTCCAATTATTGTATACTTTTATGCTTTGTTTTGTTTGCATACTAAATGCGGTTGAATTGTCGTTTATTAAAGTATAATCGGAATAAGTTTTCTAAAATTGTCGGTGGTCACTGTAGCGTGGAGTATCCAATTCACCGAATCGATTTTTCTTTTATATTTGTTTATTTCAATTTATTTTTCAGCGATGAACTTTTTTTCAAGTTGAATTCCTCAAATAAAAAAAACTGTCTGATTAGAATATAAGTTTCGATTTTGATTAATATATCAAATATGTGAGCATGCTTATTATCTTGATCACTTAATGAAAATCATTGCAATTCAATTTCAAATTCAATAACCACTGACCTTTCATTTTCGATGCGCACTTGATTATAAATTCAACTGTGTAGTATATTTGCCGCAATAGGTTCGTTTGTGGACATTCGACCACGTTCGACATGCTTTAAATTGGATATTCACCAATTTCGTTTATCTGATGAAAAAAGGAAATAAATGAAAACTAATGCTACTGGCATAAGAAGTTATTCGATTTTAAAGAGAATTTGAGAGATAGAAATCAAGTCATACCAATTTCACTGTTACGGACCACAAATACACCATTACTTGATATTCTTCATTGTAGTTCGTTCTGAACCGTAAACTTATAATCGTTCATCGTAGTCTAGTGATTAAGTGGGTGCACTATGGATCCATATGATCCAGGTTCGAGACCCTTTGATACCGTTTTATTTTTCTTGAATTGAATTTATATTTATTTATTTTTTGTTGTTACGGAACCAAGTGAATTCAATGATTTCATTCGATCCGTGAATATTCTCATGGAACGAAGAGAATCAAAAATATTCTCATTTGATCCGGGAATAATTGAGAAGTTTTTAAGGAACGAAAAAAAATAAGGCCCACATTCAATTGAATCGCTGAGAATAAATATGGGACCTCTCAAAACTGCGGAAGATAATCCCAGCATCTAATAAATGCGTTATCTTCCGCAATTTCGAGAAGTCCCATATTTATTCTCAGCGATTCAATTGCAAGTTGAAAACAAATTTAATCTATTAAACTACAGATTGAACCATAACAATGTCTTCATTTTCCGCATATCATTCTCCAAATTGATCTGTTGTTGGCTCAAGCCATTTAACCCAAACTATTCAACCGTTCCAAATAAATTTCATAAACCACATGTTCCGTCATGCCGTCACTTAATAGTTCAATATTGAAAAATTGCGTCTCTTTATTTTATGGATTGAGGTAAATATTCTGGTAACAGCATCAGCCGACATGTCGATTTGTTCTTTTTGTCGCCCGACTCAGGATGGTTATAAAATATGTATATGAAAAAAAACCAAACTGATGAATTCCATTCGCGCAACCATGTCATTTGAGGCGAGCGAAAATATTTCATTTTCAATATGTTCACAAGACCCGAAAATCACTTTAGTACCATTCAAACGATTGACCTCTTTTATTATTATCCATATTGAACTTGAATTCGTTAAATTTACGATGGAGATAAGAAGACATGAAAATTTTATCTCTAAAATAGAAAATCCAAAAAGAAAAGACGAAATAGTTAATTGGTTGATTTAGTATGATAATATATATTAACAGGTTCATCAAAAAGACGACATTATGTTATAAATGATATTTTTCGAACAGTATTTTCAAGGTAGACTGAAGTTTATCTATTGTGTCGCTGGCAAACTATTAAATTAAACTAAATTTTTCCTTATTCGCCTTTTTTGGCATCACACATCACGCTTTGCTGGCGAGTTAGGCTTGGCGGTGTATTTTTCTTTCGTATGTGCAGTGATGCAAACAACTGATGGAAAGGGTTTTTTTTTTCGTCACATAATGAATTCGCTTTGAATGAGCGGCAATGAAAAAATATATTTAGTATATATGTATAATGTATATTGCTTCGAATCGTTTCATTATAAAATATTTAGATTTGATTTTTTCTGTGGACTAAAGTTAGCACTCTTCATTCTATTTCTGTGATTAACGTTCTGTGAACAGCATTCTGTGAACAGCGCTCTGTGAATTGTTCAATTGCTGAATGAGAGTTAATCGAAGAAAATTTTAACGAGAAAATATGAATTCATATTTGACTCTTCGTTTGTTTGTTATAAGATATCAGAAAATAAATGCATTGAGTCAAAGAAAAAAATTCAATTTATTTCATTTTACATTGCATATGCTGTATTTTGTTCTCATTTATTATGTTATTTGTTGTCGATTATTGGTCGATGTTTGATTTTGTAGAAAAAGCAAGACATAATGTCATCGTAAATATTTACTTGGATTTCTTTTTCATCTGTAATGGATTACAGAGCTTTCTACTTGGAAAACCGAATTATTTCGATTTTTCAGGTTATTGTTGTCTGAAAGACTTCATCTATCGCCCATGTGTTTCTTTGTTTTGAAATGTTCTTCGATATTTCTATTTTGTGTATTGCTGCTTTCTGTTTTTTTTTTTTTTTCATTATCGGACTACAATTATTCCCAGAATGAGAATGTCATCGAAGCCAGAATCACTATTACCCGTCGTTTATATTATTTGCCGGTAAAGAAACTTATTGTCATTCAGAAGGTGAACAGTAATATGTACGCAAAGCTTTTCTTCTTCAATACTTTTCTATATTTTTGTTTTTATTATTCGATTCAATCACAGATGCACACACACATAGACCAGCTCTCTACTTTCTGTGTTTGTTTGTTAGCAACGTTTCAATCCTCAAGTGTCAAAGTCTTGTATGCTTTGATTCGTTTTTCTTTGTGTAGATGATGCGCCTCAACTGTGATGAGTCGACTGTATCAATTACCGCAAGGTTTTTCTTGGTAGGATTTTCTCCATTTTATCCATGTTGATCATAGTCATAAAGCGGCACCATCCAATTCCCTTTTATTTTCGATTTTAGTTCATTCACATGACATTCATGTGAAGTACACAAATCTAATAATTTATTTTATGACCGATTTCTATAGTTTGGTTGAAATATTTCACTTCAAATTGAATTTTTTTAACATGTATTCTTTGCACACATACAAACCGATACATAGTGATATTGTTTCTGGTTCGTGAAATGATATTCGATTGAATTATCCAACTCGCTTTACGTAGAACATAAATGATACTCACATCAGCGATGGACCGATTTCAAAAAAAAATATTAATCACCCGTATGAAATCAAAGAGTAAAACTGAAATGTCAAAAAGAACTAGAGGGAATGTTACGTATATGAATAAAATTACACAACACCATGAATGACATGCCAGTTATTTTTTTTTTTCCCCCAACATTCTGGCTTCATGGACAACAATTCATTGTTGTTCGTTAAACGCACAATAAACCGAATAGTCAATGTCCGAAATAAGCGAAAACACATCAAACATCAAATAATAAATGAAAAATCAATAAACAACCAATTTACAGTAAAATTTCTGTCAAAAATTCAGACAACAGAATATTAAACAGCATTGACGGGAGTAGCGAACAAAAATTACTGGGAAAACGTTACATTCAACCATTTACTGATTTTTAATATGAGCGAATACAATTCTTTTTTTTTTTTTTTTTGGATCCCTTAATACAAACGAATATCAAATAACAACAACAAAATAAACATAGAATACCAAACAGATTGCTTTCCAGCATAACAATGAACAAAACGCGAGAATCGTGTTTTATCTCTATTATCGTCGTTGATTTAAACAATCTATGCCAGTCACCATCAATATTAATATGTTTTTTTTGTATAAAATAGAGCCAAACGCTTTCAGGCCTGCATGCATTGTAAAATATTATGATATTTACCCCTCTTGAAATAAGCCCAGTGGAATAAAAAAAAATGAATTACGAACGCCATAAACTGGCTGGTCCTAAACCCGAAACCTAATTCGATAGTTAGTTTCATTATTGTTTAGGGTAAATTCCCGATGAAATATGCCCCATGCAACAGGAGCAACTAGCAACTTAACCAACAATCTGTTTCAAAAATGAATGGCAAAACATCAAAATCGGACGACACTGACAATAGTATCACCACCACGACGCCAAATTTTTTAAAATCATGAACATTGAAAGTTTCCAGCTACCAGATACATAGCAAAATGTTAATGAGATAAATGAGGATGAGAGTCAGTTATTATACAAAGTGATGAAAAAATTAACGAACAAATCAATCGTTGAAGCTAAAAACTCATTTTAAATACAACACCCAAAACTTATAGCCAGTGAGTAGATGAATAAGATAGCCTTATGAGTTCACTTTTTCATTTTAAATAGTATTTGTTGGCACATCACTCTCATCGCTTACATAATATTGATAACAATGTTAAACAGTGATGAACAGAATTGGATTATGGAATCGCTATCGCGCTCGTTTGTCTGTGAAAGGCGCAAATAAATTGAAATTCTCGAGTTTTCGTTTCGGAAACGTTTATTAGACATTTATTATAAATGGTTTTAATTCTTCAGTGCGTTTGAAATGTTATTATGGCAAATTGGTTATTCGGCCGTACATCCGTCATCATCAAAATCGGTGTTTGGCTTTTTGAACATTGAACAGTTTCACTGCTGAACATAAAAAAAAATGAAAAGAAAAAAAAACGTTTCGTTAATGGTCATTCAGATTCAGATTCTAGTGACTCAGGAATCATGGCTGATATGTTGATTTCGTGCAGTGTTTGCCAACGGGTATTCTGAAATCAAAATAAAGCTCGAAATCATTTGATTTTTATTTAAATCGAAGTAAAATACATAATAAGATAATTTCATTTTGAGGACTGGAGACCCAAAATTAAATTAATTTTATTTAGGTGACAAATGTAATTGGGCTTGCCTGTTTTTATCACCTAATTCAAAAAAAGCAACAATAAAATAAAATAAAATAAAATAAAATTTTATTTTGCTGTTTTCTCAAAATGAAACCGAAATAAAACATGCAGAAACTACGTTAAACTATACAAATATTTTTAATGCTATTTCTTCGCAAGAGAAATGGCAAAACAAACGCAGGCAAATGGAAAATCTGAACCACTGAATATCTCATGTTCTCGAAACGCGAATGGTTCATGCACGCATTTCAATGCAGTGGTTATTTTTTTTAATTCCAATCAAAATCATGTGATTTTATTTGACATTTCATCAAATACAAAATGGATGGATGCTATTTGACCAAAAATCGAAATAAATTAATTTATATTGAATTTGATTGTGAGGATTTCAAAATCATTTTATTTCAAATCAGCAAACAATGATCTTCTACATGGTGTTTAGTGTTCAGTGTTTACACCACCCACAAAAATCGAAATCCACTTTTCAAATCAATCAGTTAAATCGTATTTCGTGTTAAACGAAAATCGAATGAAAAATGATAATAAGCTTTGATAAATGATAAATTGGTATTGAAAATCAAATCTAAAAATCTTGTCAACAATAAATATTGAAATGGGTAGCCGCTTGTAGCATATCATTTATGGTGCTTTTTCCGGGATTTTTTAAAGTACTGATTTTATGTTAATAACATTTTATGGTAGATTGTTTATGCACCAAAGGTGTATACTATTTTTGATGTAGAATATTTTTTTCGTTTCTCTTTCCGTTCCACTTTTGAACGACTATTCGACCAAATTTTAGTAGTCGGATTGGATGAAAACCTCGGATTTATATGTTTCAGATGGTTCTTTATCGATTGGCAATTTTTATGGGTTTATCAGAAGCACCAAATTTGAGTTGGATACAACTGTGGTGCATCTCACTTAATTCGAAACGATTCGAATGTTTTTTATTGAAATTCATCGAAGCATTTACTCAGGGAATGTAAATTTATAAATTTCAATATGGTTTCAGTATACATTATACATATATATATAAAATAGATCTGATAAAAATCTATCAAATTTGACTTTCGTTGCAAAGGTGTCACACGCATGTTTTTGCATACACAAATATTTGGCAAATTGTTTGTGCATAATCAGGCATAATAATCTCAAAACAGATTGCATTTTGTATTTTGAATAACCGTTCCACACGTATGCATTCGTCATATCGCTTTTAAACCCCAGACAAAACCTTTATGGAATTTTAAATACAAGTGCTACAATTCCTATTTCTGTTTCAAGGCGGAAAATTGAATTCATGTTACAGTTCTTTTTTCTACATCTTTCTTATTGGAGGAAATCAATTTCAGTTTGTTTTTTTTTTTCTATCTTTCACTTTATTTGCGAATATTGAATAATGAAGTAAAATAATGATCCATCAATTACCTTTCACGTCCACAATGCTGTACAGTTTCACTTATTTCTCAGATATTCGGATTTCATTTGTATGAAAATTTTTGATAAAATAACGATCAATCTCGACACTCAGTGTTATAAAAGTTGTAAACAGACATAATTGTTAGTAGACCGCATTATGTGAAAAAATCTGTACGGTTTTCAATTTTGCATCGATAACAATATGAAATATTTAGTTAAAATTTAAAGGAAATGAATTGAATCTTTTGACAATGATTTTCTGCTCATTATTTTTTTTTTATTTTGAGATTTATTTCAATTTATGTAAAAAGTCCTATAGCATACGTTAACACAGAAAACAGATTTCATATTGTCAATTTTGAACGTTCTTTTCCCTGTGTTGCAGTTTTCTGTTCATCTTTAGAGGTTTCCTGTAATTGATTATAATACATTCGCTCATTATTTTTTTTTTATTTCGATTTTCTTCTTAATTTTTCAATGAGGTTTTGGATGAATTCGTGCTATTTTCTTTATCCAAAATTAAATATGTACAGTCGCGTAATAGCTCAAACGATTAATATGCATATCCGATATCCATAATAATAATGAAATGTGCAAAATATGAAATAATATTTATTTAATTTGTGTTCTCCGATCACTAAATATTACTTTTATTTGGCCCCCGAAGAGCATTCATATTACAAGAGCATCCAAAATTACATTACATAAAAACATAAAAACTAAATGATTTGTTTTGTTTTTTTTTTTCATATTTCTACAATTTTCTACAAGAATACCATACTTTAATGATCCAACATTCGTTTTATTTTTTTTTCTTCATTTTTTTCATTTCATTCGCTATTCAAAATCATTATGAAATGAATGCCGTCAGCTTTTTTTCTGCGACTATATATATTTCCACAATTTAAGAATCAAACCAACAGAATCTGCGTTCCCTTGTTTAGGTGTTATGCCCTTTGGTTTGAGATATATCATTACAACACGAGTTTAACTTCCTGCCATTTCCGAAACACAAATTAGCAATTTTATTGTTATAAAAATATTCAAGGAAAAAATATCTTTACCATCATATTTGAGCATTGTGTTTCCCGTTGTAACCCAGGAGTATTTCAATTTCAAATGAGAAAAACATTTGATGAGAATCAAACTAAAATCAGATATAATCATCTGTTTACTTAGGACAGCCCAAATATGCAGTATACATATATAATACATATAATATACCTGAATTTTTCTCCCCTATCCCGAAAATATATTTCACAATTGTGAGCATTCTTCACGGTTTAATCACATAAAAACAAGACAAGTTAGCAGTAACGATTGACTGAAACTGTAGGAAAATAGCCCACAACCTCGAGAAGAAAACGGAGAATATTGCGTATGTTTCACGTGGTTTTCTTTAATTTTTTTTCTTTTTTTTTATTTGTTGTTCGGTAGTGTAAATTATGAAAAAAAATAAAAAATAAAATATAGAGAAAATAAAATTTCAATTCTCATTACCTTTTTCAGCTGCGTACTATCTTCTCGACGAAATTGTATGCAAAGGTAGAATTGAATGCTAATGGTTATGTTTAGAATGGTGGTCGAATCGTACAGCAAACAAATAATACTGCGTTAGCAAACAAAAAGATTAATTTCCCGGAGTTTATTATATTTCAGTTTAAGTATAGCACTGCGACATGCTTTTATCAAATTAAGATAATAATCGGGGTAATTTGTGGCGTGTTGCACATTAGATTTTCTTGCTAAATGTTCATCAAACACGGATATTTCATCTTCATTTCGTTGCAATGTGATCCTAAATTGATGTGTGACAATATAGAATATGAATTTCATTTCAATGTTACCGAAATATGCATTGTTTCATTTATATATATATATATTATTTTTTTTTGGGAAATAGAAGTTATATCATGGCCAAAGGCAACAGTTGGCATAAAAAGCTCATCTCCTTGCAGTTTTTTTCCTGATTTTTTTTCCTTGAGGCTTTGAAATGTGTTTTTCAAGCTGGCCGCAAGTCACTCGAGAGCAGATTACACAAAGTTAAATTTAATAATAAACTTGTTGCTAAATAATAATCAAATCGAACTCAATTGAATTTCGAGCTTAATAAATTATGCTTCAGGTATGGCACTATGAATCGTTTGATAATTAAACTTTCATAATAATGAGATATCCTCTTGCGCAATTTTGATTGTTCCTTGAAGTATTAGAGTGCAGCACAGTTCAAATCAAATACAAATCAGAACTATAGTTTTTCGATTATTTTATGTTCATCTTCAGTACAATATTCCATTCAAATATGCCAAAAGTGGAATGCTCAGAATTTGAAGACCTTTATTATTTGAATATGTAGAATGTAGATCATACCTGC
>GL501701.1:46851-62174 GCA_000149185.1 Mayetiola destructor
TTCTTCTCTCTCTCTCTCTCTCTCTCTCTCTCTCTCTCTCTCTCTCTCTCATTTATGGGAAGGAATCTCCTCCTGCTAGAAATGTCCCTGCCGCAATACCAATGTGATTTAACCGTAATTATATCCGTATACCACACGTATATGTATAATGGCGTAAAGCATTTCAAACATAATCGCCAACTATAAGAGTTAATAATCATGATGTTCAAATTCCCAATTGATAGACAAAATCATTGAACAGGATAGTATATCTGTTGATAATGAATCATTTGGTTCTATCTGAAAATAATGATTTGGAGACAGAAAAAAGCTTTTGTTCCATGAAAGCAATCGTCAAACAATCGTTCTCATTTCTTATCGCTGCAAATGTACGCCTGTTTAATCGGCAAATCAATCAATGTCAATTTGTTGAGAGAAAGAAAGTAATTACGCGGATACGAACGCATTTATGAGCTAACAAGTGAGCAAACTCTCGGACATCCAAATACAATATATACTTGCTATATACTCTAAACTCAAAACTATTGTCATTGAATTGAAGTCTCTTTCACATGTGATAATATATTAAGTTGATTTCACAGTATGCGATTTACTGTAGATAACTGGCATGAAAGTACATTTTTATGTTGTATGATTATTAATTTGGTTGATAATCCAGGCAAATAGCGAACCGTAGCCTAAAAACATCATTTGTTAATTAGAATTCATTGAATAAATTAATATTCAAGGTTATCAATGAGCTCTAGTTTTCGATGTGGTGTCCTTTCTACAGCCTGATGTATGTATTATTATGAAACTGAAATTTTACTTAATTTTTGTGTCAAAATATGAATATTTCAATGATTTTTATTATTACATATTAAAGAATAGCAGCCGAGTAAAAGTGCATAAAGCTGCATTAATATATGTAATTCTGATGAAAATGATTGGCATGTTGCTGAAATGGTGAATGAAGAGAATGCGCACGCTCACATTTTGCACAGCGACACATAATAATTATTTCCTCATTTGAATCTTTGTCGAACTGTTGGCAACTTCCACTTAATCGTGTGTTCTGTTGGCTGTTTTTATTTCTTTATATTCTGAATTTCTTTCATTCTGTAAATGCGAATCATCTTCGCGGGTGAGGTGGAATGAAGTTCGCGTTTCTGAGGCTCAATATAATGATGGAGAAAATTACTGACGATAATGATTTTTTGAATGGAGTTTTTCCCTTTTGTTCTGAATGAATTCTGTTTTATTGGTGCCAGCAGCCAGTTTGATGCTGCAATAACATATGATAATTGTTTGTAAAGTTACATTGGATATTTGTCCATACGAAAAAGAGTGAAAGAGAAATGAGAACAAAATAAATAGAAAAAAAAAAAAACAAAAAAAAAATTAATGTGATGAAAATAAAAAGTCTCGAAAATAGAACGATCTCATATTTGTGTGATGGTAATAGGTTCAATGAATGCTATGCCATGATATTCGTGCAAAAATTCCGTTAAAGCTCATGAATATTGTTTGCACTGTAAAAAGAAATGAAAAAAGGAGGTATCGAACAGATTCTCATCTTGCTGGACTCGCTTATTTGGATAACAGATCCTCGACAAACCATATGAAAATGTCCTGAAATGTCGGTAAAAAAAAGTCCAAACGTTGAGCTCGATCTCATTCGTAGAAAATTTCTTTTCATGCCTGCAAAATAATTTTTTTTTTTTGAATCCAAAAAAGGAATTCACTCCAAATCTAGTGTGCATCTGTGGTGCATAGAATTGCCTCGAAAAATGTTGGGTTTTAATATAAGCGAACTGGAATTTCGTATTCTTCTAAACGTGAAACATGACGTACGATGAATGTAGAAAGCTCTCCGGTTTGAATAACTATGAGTTGATATAGATGATATGAATAGTTAAATCCGTACAAGGAAGCAATACCAGCATTATTATATGGCGTTGAGCAACAAACACGAAAGATGCAAAACAAAGAATCGTTGCACACAAACACAAGTGAATGAAAACGAGGAAGAGGTAAAAATGAAGAAAAACAAAAAAATACAAGCAATTCTTCTGGATGGCGCTGAATTTTATGAATTTCTCTGAAAAATATGGCCAAAGGGGCATTCAATCTTTCTGATACATGATACATTTTTTTTACCTTTTTTCCATCTTCCGATTGACTGGAAAAAAAACGTCAAAGCATATCAGATGTATATCGACAATTTTTAGTCATTCCCTTCGCATTTCATGAGAGTCCTATTCAATTCCATGTCATATTTTCCATTCATTGCAGCTATTTACCAGACTCGAATCCCCAATATAAAGTCAAACACTTGGTAAGTCGTGACAGTTGGCTCTGTTTGTTGTCATACATGAAGTCTGATTCAGATTTCAGATTTACTAAAGCAACGAAATGAAACTGAAACTGAAACATATTTGATTAAAACGCAAATCACAATTTGTCATCAAAAACACTTGTACACATTATTATTATCAATATAGATTAAAAGTTTTCCATTGACTTTATGTGACCGCAACATTATTTGTGATTAATTTATTGTATTTTTGAATACAAAAACCTTGTTGTGTTGTATGGTCATGAATACTATTTTTAACAATTACTTCGGTTGCATGCACTGAGCAAAAATCATAGAAATATAATGATTTCACCTTTGAATAATCAATGTTGGGTGCTTTGAAGCATAAAAATGAACAATAAAAAATCGAACAAAATTAATTATCTCTATTCAATAATTATTATAGTTTAAAATGTTTTAATGTTTCGAAGACAACCTCCGAAATGTGGCCGTTTAGTATAGTAAGAGTTGAGTCGGTCGGTTTTTATTTGCGATTCATCATTTTCGGTGGACAAACTAATGCACATAATCGAACATTTCTAAAAATGAATTTCTTTTGACATTTATATTAATTGGTTGTTTCGATTCTTATGTCAATTTATTTTAGATGCAACGATAATTTAGTAATAATAAATGGCTATTCTACATGTATAACTAAAAGTAGAAAGAAACGTTAAATTTTTCTATTGCTTAAATGTAGAATGCTCGTCTTGATTTATCTCTATAATTTACTCTTTACGCGTTAAATATTTTTAATAATCATTAAAAAAAAAAATATTTCACATTAAATCATATCGTAAAATAATACAATACAGTTGCACTTAATAATACATTTTGCTGGCACAATGATGACAATCTCAGTTGATAGCAAAATTCAAACTATAAATATTTAATTTATGTTCAATGAACAATGAATAATTTCTGGTTGTTTGAAAAAAAAAAAAAAAATCATTTGTTGTGTGTCCAACTACTGTGTATAGTTTGCATTTGTTCGAAAACAAACAAACAAGGCGATAGATATAAATAATATGTCTTTGTGAACGGCTAAGTTTAAGTTTAACTAATTTATTTGAACGTTCAACAGAAAATGCTTTTATCTCATATGTTATCATCATAGCGATAAACAATCCCAGGCCCATGTTAATATCAATAAACTTTCTACCAATATTGCAAAAAAAAAAATTCATTTAAACGGAAACAACGCCCATGATTAAGATACAGTTGAATACATCAAAATATAAATTACACACAAAAGTGGAAAGAAGAGATGCACAAAACCATAATGCCAACTAACTAAGAATCCCTGCTACGACAACGATCAATGAGTTGTAAGAAAAAAGATAATGAGTTGACCGACGAATGGAATGGAAGGAAAAAAACATTTTTTACTCTCTTGCTATTAGTAAATAGGAAGTGATTGAAAAGTGGTAAATGTAAAAGAAACATGTAAAAGTGTCCAAGTTCTAATTTTTAATGTAATGAAACCCTGAATTTTATGCGAATCCATTTCTTGTTTATTTTCTTTCGATATTCATTTCATTAAATTGCGAATTGAAAAGAGCAATCATAATACATAAGATGTATGGCGGTACTATGATGAGGTATAAAATGGCCACATGTGTTAACTAAAGGTGAATTGAACAAATGAAGATGTAAAATGAATACAAATATCCTATCGAACGTTAACTGGCGATGAATTCGTTCGTATCGCTATAAAGTTTTTAAATTAAGAACCATCGAAAGTGGAGAAAAAGGATATTATCAACAAAAACAATCACAAAAAAAAAATGGTAACAGAGATATGACAAAAAACCAACTGAGACCAAATCGTATGGCAAATGCAATGAATGAGTTTCTAATGGTTGTGGCATCACACTACAAAAAACTACCGCAATATTTCACCAGACAAAGGCAATAAGTGTATGTGACTTTGAACATTTCGTGTTCTCTTTGGATTTTTCGTTCATTCAATTAGTTGCAACATTCTCATCAAATTTGAAAGAGGGAACATGTTCATTCGACATCTTTTTCATTTCGATTTCCACCAATATTTGTATTGTCAACCATAGAAGCCGAAGCAGTGGACAAGAAGTAATTAACACACATGCACAAAAACTAACTAATCAGTATAACTATTTAAAAGATAGCAAAAAGCTAAGAGGTCTTCAACTATTCTTTCACAAATATCGACATTGAGCCGGGGACAAATAAATATGTCGTTCAGTTAAATTGAATTCAATATTTTTATTTTTTATATTAGTAGTTCGAATAGCTATGTATCGTTAGCTCTGGATACTCATTTGAATTTCAATAATAATGTTAGCGTTTTCAGATTATTATAATTTATCGAATTCATTTCATTAATATCGAAAGAACTTCTAAACGAACAAATCCTTCGGATAACTTTGATTGAAAATGACTTTTCCATATTTGTTTTTTTTTGTTGTTGTCGCATTTCGGTTTTTTAATTTGTCATTCTTTTCATATGTTTTAACTTTATGGTGTTTGTTGCAAAGAGAAAGGCATCCAAATTTAAATCCACGAATTCTCATCATCCTGATCGTAAGAATTAGGAGAGTAATTAATTTAATGTCCTAAAAGTTAGAAACTTTTCACTGTGTTAAATGAAAATTTATAATGAATGATTTTTGAAATATCAGCTATATTTAAATAATAATAGCACAGTCTAATACCAAATGCTTCAGAAAATAATGTATAATAAAATAAAAGACCTTTTAATTAAAAAAAAAAAAAACAAAAACAAATGGAACAAATTTGCTTATGTCAAATGCAAGCAGTGTTCAATGTTCATTCTTCAATGTAACGATTAATGTTATTTATATTTTTGACTCTTAAACTCAATCACCAAATTTTGTTGAATGTATTTGTGTACGTTCGCTCATAAATGTTGCCCATCAACCATCGCAAATTAATTGCATCGAATTGTGGAAATTAAAAATAAGTTTTAAAATCAAGAAACAGTCAATGTCTGTACAGAAAGTATTCTCATATCGCTTTTTTACTTTAATCAAAAAGTTTCAAAATTGCTCATTTCTGCTTTAAACGATTTTGTAATAATAATATTGAAATTCATATTTAATTTGATTAATTGAGAGCATTTTCGAATATTCTAACACTGTAGAGTGCAGCTCGACTAGAAATTATATGACATGTAAATTGAAAACTTGCTTTCAAAGTATGCGAATTTTTCGTGCGAATCCATTAGCTTTTTTTCTGTGCTTTTACACAAAATACTCTTTAGCTCGTTTATGCTGATGAAGCTGATGGTAAAATGAAAGATTTTATGGTGGTGATGGTTGGACAAAAAATGACGAATTACGTTTCATTTATGTTTCATGTCATGTCGAATAAAATGTTTCGTTTGTTATAAGTTCCTTTTTTGCTTCTCATTTGTACCGTTTTGTCATATTCATTCAAATTTTAGAAAATGTTGTTTTCATTTAGTCGGGCTGTCATTATTTACCAGTAACACTGGCACTGGTTATTAGAACTGCTATGTCATGATGTCAGTTGATAAAAAATGCATTCTTATATGTCAATGAGGCCAAAATCCATTCCGTGAATATTTGAAAGTGGATACAGAATTGCAGGGTACAGAGTAGATACATTCTGATTAAAAGCATGAATGATTTAAACGCAATATAAAATTTCCATCGGCATCAAGAGTGAGAAATGAAACGAATTTGTGTGAGGAAAAAATTTACTAAAATCGAAATCATCCCAAATTAAACACTAATGGTTTCTGAGTGGTGGCGATCTTTTGAACTGGCATTGGATTTAAACTATGTCACTGATAATAATTGGATGGCCCATGGTAAACGGTTAGTAATACAAACGCACAAGGTATATTTATCATGATTCATGAATGATTAATAATTATTAATCTTAACCTTAATTATATGCAATTAATTATTTTCAACTATCGAGAAAGAATTCAAAATTCTAAAGATGATAAACCGTTCTAAGAACAGAATTGTGAAACCATTTTACCCCATCTTTTATTAATTGAAGGCTGAAAAGTGATTTCATACAAAATGGTGCGACTGTATAAGGAGTGTGGAACGAGAAACGGGCAGTAAGACAAAAAGGTGATGCTGAGAAAATAAAATGATAAAAGATGTTTACTTCGAACGAAGTTACTAAATGCATTAAGCGTATTTTAGTTTGTTGGAAGGTGGCATAGCTAGTTAGTTCACATTTCTGATCGGATTGCAATAATGATTAATGATTAATTATGTTATGAATTCAAATGAAAGCTTACGATGAAGGAATATCATTTACAAATTCATGACAAAAACTAGTTCAATTTGTCATTCTCACATATGCCTAAATATTCAGTTGTGTATGTACGGACACAGACAGAACTACCGACACGGACACATGGACAGAGAAAGGTGAAATTTATATAAATTACATATAAAAATGTTAAAAACATTCCAAAAAAAAAAGCTGCACACAGACATTGTAGCTTATGGCAAATGAATAATATTTCATGGCAGCGCCGTCGCTACACAGGATAAAAGCAATAACCGAAAACTAGTGACATCTGTGCCTTATGTTGAAACTTTATAAAATATAATTCGCCAGAATTTAGACGGCTCATTATATTTATTATTTTATTTTGATATTTGAGGTCCAACTAATATCCAACACTAATTGTTTTCATGTATCTAAATATCTCACCACCAAGAAAACTATTTTTTAAATAAAAACATTTTGAAAAATCATTTCAATCTGCCATATATATAGGCGTAATGACAGTTTCTGTCAAAACCATAGTTGGCGCTAATCGTATCGCTTTTTGTTTCGTTGAATTGTTTTGAATACTTTGTTCAAGAAAAAGTTTCCGATACGATTTATACAAAGACCAAATTAAAACGACGGATTTTCTTCTGGATAACATAAAAGCAGTAAATTATATCGAATGGATGAGGCTAAAAAAAAACATGGGAGTAGCTCAGTCATGATTGTCTCTATGGTAGCTACGGCGCTGACTCATGTGATATTTGTAAGTGAAAATCCATGAGAAATAGCAAAATGTGAATAGTACAATATTTACAACAAAAGAACAAAACATTTCGTTTATGTCATTCTCTTTTTTTCTTTCTTCTGCATGCATTAAAATTCATTTATGTTCATTTGAATTCGTTTTAAACGTTTCGAAAATCGAATAAAGTCAATAAAAAAGCGAAAATAACTTGTGAAATAAAAATACAAAGGTCAGCAGTCAGCACCTTAGGCATCTTACCCTTTAGCTATAATAGTTCCACAACACAATGACGAAAATAAACGGCCAATGGAGTATAATTATCAAATACCATTAAAAAAAAAATCCTATCCTTGACATATCCTTTATCCAATGGTATTCATTTCTTTTGTGTTCTTTGTATTTTCATATTTATTTGTGTCACTCAAATCACTCTCTTTTTTTATGTTTTCTGTTTTCTAACAACAAAAACAACATAATACACTTTGAAAATTATTATAGTGTCGTGAGACAGGCATTTATTGCTTGCTTTTGATTGGATGAAATTATTTTTGTTTATATGATTTGTTGCTCGGTTACGATACAATGTAAATATCATTTGTGCGATTTAATGGTTTACTTCATTCACCATTCATGGACAGTATAAACTGTAAAATTTTATTGGATTAGACAATTTAGTAGGCGCGACCGAAATTCTAATACAGTAAAGTCTCTATAAAAGGACCACTCTCTAAAAGGACCATTCCTTATTTGTGAACCAATATGCCATCAACCAAAGTGGTCCTTTTAGAGGAACATTACTGTATATTGTAATGCCACCGTTGCATATTATGCATATTGGGCGCTCGTAATCACACAAACAGCGAATCGATGTTTTTTCTCAAGCATTTCGTTCGAATGTTGAGAAGAATTTTTTTTTTTTTTTAATTTTCATTCATTTTCTTCATCTGCTCAAAACATTAAATATTTATTTATACGATAATAAAAGGCAAACACACTTGCTCCAAATATAGTAAAACTCAGAAAGTTCATTGTTTGTTTAACGAGAATCAGGTGTTCCATTTCAATGCTTGATCTTAGTTGGGGTCTTTCAGGCTTTCATATATTTATTAGCTATTTGTCCTCATTCATTACATATAACATGCATCGAGTAATAACTATAGCTAACGCTGGCAATGAATCTTAAAGTAGAATTGACACTTCAAAGCAGAAAAAAATCAGAAAAATAATTTCTTCATTAGTCATTTAACTTCCAGCTGAACTCATTCTATAAACAAAATAAAGCCAATACTTCATTTAAACTTTGAATCCTTATATATTTATCGAAAATGATTTATCAGTAGAAAATAATCTTAATATTTCATGTTTAATTCACTAATGACAATATCCGAAAATTTATCCATTAATACATATTGCCGGTTCCTTGTCACTCTTGTCCTTTTTCTGTTTTCTAACAGAAAAACGGCGAGTGACAGAAAACGACAACATGTTGTCAATATATTTGCATCCACAACAAAGATGTACCTGTTGTTGCTAGAAAACAGAAAATGTAGAGTGACAGAAAGCTTCGAGTGAAAAAAAATGGCATGATTGACATTCAGGAAATGAACGTTGTCAGACAAGAAAAGGAAAACGGAGGAGTCCTAAAAAAGCATGAAAAAAGAAGGGAATTTTGCGAATCTTGAATCATTTTCACTTCGTACATGTTTCATGTGATTCAGTTTTACCACCCATTGATTTTGAAATGTTATTTCACCGAGCAAATCATAGCATTGCTTGTGCAAACTGTGTTCAAAATTACTAGCTACTATGAATGAAAACGAACCATATGCCTACGAGAGAATCATACATAAATGCAAGAAGAACGTCAAAATATTACACATACACACACACACACACACACACACACACACACACACACACAGACATCGATCGATATCTAAAAAACTAAAACCGAATGGCAAAAAGGAAACCATAGTTTGAGTAAAATGCCGATAGTGAAACAGCATGCGATTCATTAATTCACTTAAAAAAATATTATTTATGTATGTAGCCAATAACACAATTGTATTGGAAGTATACTGCTGTACTTTGTACTTCGAACACTGTACTGTATTTTCGTTGAATGATGATGTTTTTTGTAATACATTTTGCAAGAGTACTTTTGGTGATTTCAGAATAGTGAAAGCAAGTATTTGTTTTGGTTGCTATTCGGGTTATTATAATACTGTCAATAATTCATAAAATTTTACCGAATTATTCTGAAATATCAAATTATACAAAAATGATCACATGTGTACAAAAAAAAAAAAAAAAATAATAGCATCCATATTTGCCTTCGGAATTGAGTTTTATAATCGGTGGAAAAATCTCAATTTCAATTAAATTACCATCGCATTTCTGATATCGAGACGTAATTGTTTAAACGTTGAAATTTAATAAACATAATTCAATTGTTAATGTAAATGAAAATAACGTTAAACTTAAAGGCGCTAAATGCTTCCGAAATGGTTGACAGCATTAAAAGAGGGTAAGGATCAGTACATACACAATACACATGCACACATGTGTCAGCATTTGTGTTTGTATATTTGAGTGTGGTTAAAAAATGAATTGTGAATGTTTGAGACTAAAGTTTTAATGGAATAATTATTATTTTAAAGTAAAAGTGCTATGCACAATGCACATCAGGCACACAAATTCATATTCTACAAAAAAAAAAAAAAAAAAAAAGAAGCGAACATATCGAAATTTTATTGAATATTCGAACATTATTTCTCACATTAAATTATATTGTGCATACATAATTTTGCACACACTTCGGCTCAGAGGTAACAATGTTCAAATATTTTCTATCGGCATCGTCATTCGCCATCGAAACAAATTGTACAAATATTAAACAAATATACATTATACATTGCAGAACACACAGACACACATTCATATGCTCAGAGAATGGATGCGGACGAGAATCCAATGTACAATAGTGCACAGTGCACACATGAACAAAAAGGCAACGAAATAAAAATAAAATGTGAAAGAACTGTTATAGAAATTGAAATGAAAAATGGAATAAAGAGAAAGCCAAATATCCGACGAAAGTCGTATGTATAAATACATCCTCATTCGATTGTATTCGTACATGTGTCGAAAGGTTCTAGTTATATGTTTGTCATATACCATATACTACAGGCCAGTATGGTACGATTCGTCGTTGTACATTTTGGATGGATGTGTAAGTGTTTGTCGTTAATGGCGCTGTATTTGTAAAAGTACTCGTAATGCCGTTCAGTTCTGATTCCATTCGCTCATTCTAGCCCGTCACTCAGTTTTGTCGATTCGAATGAAACATACGTCGATCAAATTCAATTTTGTTCGTCATAATTTCTTTTGTTTCAGTTTTCATTTGTTAAGCTTTTTCTTCCTTTTTAATACGCCAATCAATATTAAAGGTAGTCGGCTACTGTTAAATATAGTTTCGTTTTTTTTTTTATATTCCTTATCTTCTTTAAGGATCAAAAGTGCACAAAAGTTGAGAGTAATTTGATTGAAATAAAACATATCAAAACATCAGTTGACTAACACTCTTAAAGAAAAATCATATCGATAAAGTGTAAACGAGAATCGGAAGCTGAATTAAGAATGCCGATGATGCGAGTTTTTTGAGTGATGTGGGCAAAATCGGTTCTCTTTTTTTACATCCAAACGGGCGAAAAAAGAAAAAACAATTGAAAAACAATTTCCGTGTGAATTTTGCAATTGCAATAAATTCAATTCTTATTGGTTCTTTTCTATTATGGAAAAGATCGTTCAGACAATAACGAAGAAATATTCGCACTAAACTGCTGATACGTACGCTGAATAATTCATTTATTAGTTATTATACATTCGTATATTTTTCATTAGAACTGGTTTGCTTTTGTTGAAGATAAGAAAATCGTGCGAATTTGTTCTCAAGTGTTCGTTATTTAGTTATATTTTACTATTCATATTTTATTTTTTTTTTTTTGTCTATTTTCTCTATTCATCACATTTCTTATGTCGTCAGCCGTCGTTTCCTTTAATTGTTATGAATGTCATTTTTCTTCACTCATCTCTCCTCATTATTCAATTAAATCACTGGCAGAATTAAAGTTTGATATCTTTTCTCTTTCACAAACAATGGAGCGGGTCTTTGAATACATGCAAATCCTAATTGATTCAGATTTTTCATATTTTCATTCAAATGTTTTACACAATGAGCCCGTACTTTATTCATTTGAAAAAGGCGTTATTCACAATCCCGAAGAATGTACACTAGAGAAAATAGCAATCAACATTCTTTTGCCCTTCTATTCGTTCTCTATTTTTGTTTTTCATTTTTAATCTGAAAATGTATGGGGATATGATAATCGGCCTTATTAGAGTTGAACAGGAAATTTTCGTTAATGCGAAATCCTAATTCATTAGAAATCATCAGATGAAGATCTAAAGCTTCTTCTCAAGTGATAAATATGCATCTGGAAACAAAACAAAACAAAAGAAAAAATAATATTGATGTTTGCAAAAATAAATGGATTCGTTTAGTTTTCTCTCTTAATTTGGGCTTTCAACTATGAAATTCACAGTCAGAGTGTCACACTCACAAACTGTGAAAGATAAGAAACAAAAAGGTTTCTAATGAAATGATTTCGAAATAGTGAGTAGAAAAAAGTAGATAGAAAAGTAGAGCGGCAAAGATGAGATGGTCATGAAATGAGAGGTTAGGATATAAATGAAATTAGGTGTTAAAAGATTGAAACACTGTCAAATGTCATGCACACATCATACATACATGACGTACGTATGTGTGTTTGCGGTGAATGAATGAATGCATGCCATTATAAATGCTCATTATTTTGATTATTTTTTCATTGCCACTTTTCATCCGTTTATCGCTATCAATTGTTGCTATAAGGTGAGGAAAAGCACATTGCTTAACTATAACCTTTTCGATCTAAACAAAAACGATGAAACGACAAAAATAGACACTAAAAGGATTTGATTTTAGAAGTTTCCAGCAAAAATTGACAAGTTTCCTTTTAATTAACAAGCGAAGATTAATATCTTTCATCGGAAATGTTCTCAAATTGAAAATATAAACATTGTGTGCACTCTACTTTTGTATCTGAAATTTATCTTAATTTGAAGAATTCAAAAACAGGATGTGTTGATAGATCTCGATAATTTCTTTATCTTGTTTTTGGTTTGTAATCACAAATAGTAGGGAACAGTGGACAAAAAAGAGACGTATATTATTGAATTTTATCACAAGAACCATAAAATGAATAACTTTCAATTGCATTGAATGTAGTAGTGGTTTTTGCTTTTCGATTAAAACACATTCCATTTTTTCTTACTCTTTCTTTTCTTTTCTTTTTTTTCCATGCAATTCATGTCTATTCTTATAGTAAAACTGATTTCATCTATAATAATCTATTGCCTCAAATAACGAATTGAACACACGGCGTATACGATGACCTCATCCATTTGTTTTATACGAAGACGATTGACAGTCATTTAATGTACCATACCATTCGGGATTCTCTCAATCGATAACAAAATTAGAGAAAACAGAGACAAAAGGCGTGAAGCTCAAAACAGCATGACAACAATTTTGAGAAAAATATTTTCAACGAATAATCCATTTTTATCCAATTCATAAATGTGAAGTGTGATAAGGTTAATAGTTGAGCTGCCCGTCGAATTGATAACGAGATAAAAAAAAATATTCCAAGGCCTTTCGGCTGACATTTTTCGCAGAAAGAAAATAGGAGAAAATGACAAAATCAACATTTGGAGATCAGAAGATCGTCGCACTCACTGTCAAAAGTAAGTATTTCTTCTTATCATTCAACATTCATTTTCTACAAATTTGTTTGACAAGTACACAAGAATTTATCGTTGGATGATTGAGTGACGATCGAATTTCCGTTTTATATCTGATACATAATAATAGTGCTATCTTTTGAAATATCGATGTATTTTTGTATGTGATATTTTCTACAAAATTAGGTGTCGTTCAAAAATCGAAACTAAAAAGAACTATGTAAGAAATGGAATGAAACCCGTTAGAAAGCCATACGGCATGAGCATGTACAAACGAAAAAAAAGGTATACAGTGTACTTCAAGCTTATCGCCGGTTACAAGATAACGTTCGGTATATTTTTCATATTTGTCTCCGTCATAGTCTGAGTTTTTTTTTGCGGTAAAAAGTCGTTCGTAGTTTTTATTTTTTCAAACGAATTGTTTATAGTTGAAAGCTAAATACTAAATATCCTCCTCAGCTTATCGGTTGAAAATGCAAATTGTTTCAATTTAATAAAATTCAAAAAACGCATATTTATCTATGTTCATTCACTACTTCCGAATTCAATTGATGCTTTACAGTATATTGGCAGAGTGAAAAAAGTTAGCTCAAGCCAATTGAATGTTGTGTATCGAACACCAAACATACGAACAGACTATATTTCGTTCATATCTAACAGTCACATACAATCTGTAGCTGGAGAATAAACAAACAAATATTGCATATTAGTATTTGAAAAAGAAGGAAGGAAAAAATAAAATAAAACCGATTATGAAATAAATGTGAATGAATGTGGAATCATTCATGGACATTTAATTATTATTTGTTACATTTTCCGCATTCTAATAATAATAGATAAAAGAGATGAAAAAAGATTTTATTGTGAGCCTGTTGAATTTTTATCACTTTTCATTTCACATTTGTTAGATGGTTGGATAAATTTTATATTGAATATGTTTTGCTTGATGTGTTTATACAATCAAGCTTTAAAATCGTTTTGCATTTTTTTGTTCCCGGCTTTAAACATAGTAAATCGACTCCGATCGGGCTGAAATTTTAACGGTAGATTCGTCCTAAAGTCTATTTGTCGCAGTGGAATTTTTATGGGTTAAAACCCATTGGTTACCAAGTTATGGGCCCAAATGTTTTTCTTCACACAGACGCTTTTATAATTTCAAGTGACTATAAAATGGGATTGGAGTATATGCCACCGGTGGATTCACCATATTTTGTCGAGCTATATGTACTCTATCGACTAATACCAGCTAATGGTCAATTTAGGTCAATTTAAAGGGGGGCGTGCCGATTTTACTGAAACAAATCGTCAAAATTATGAGTTCTAATGAAATTTACCGATAAATAGTCAGGGGAGAAGTGGTCCCGGAGACGTGAAAATTCCACAGAAACAAACATCGAAGAATTTCAAGTTTTCTTAAAGGCGACAGAATTACTATAACTAAAAAGTCCAACACATCAAGCATTCTGTCAATTAATTGGCAGTGTATTTTATCTCGTTTCGTTATTCTCGTAGTGCCGTGATTGGACTATTCAATTCAAACACAAACATACACATGTATGCATGCATGTCTTTGTTTATGTGTTGTTTGATAAGTGATATGTTCAATTTATAAACAAAAAAGATTGTGTTCATACGCCTCCTTTTCGTTTTACAAATCGAAGAAAGGCACATCAAGAGATTGCTATGAAAGACAAAAAGCATAATAATGACATATTGTGGCTAAGGTAATCTGAGAAATTGAAACAGCATCAATGAAGATTACCAAACTAAATGAAAAATAAAAAAAAATAAACTAGCAACATAAATGAATGTAGTCAAAATAACAAACAAAGAAAAATGTGAACCATATTTGTTGTAGCCGATGTCGAGTTCTCAATCTATGAAGCACAATTTTTGATAAAATATTTTGTCATTTAAATGAAATAATTCGCTTGAAAGCTAGAACTACATGATACATACCCGCAGTAGTTTAATTCCTGAAGTATTTCGAATGGAGCACATGCTTGGCCTGTGTAAATAATATATATATATCACACAAAGTATTCACATTTATGTTGATATTCAATTTTTTAACGGCAGCCACTCAACATTTGACGAAATTGTGTATTAAGTTTGAAGCAGTGGCACATT
>GL501701.1:64062-87329 GCA_000149185.1 Mayetiola destructor
ACTGGTTTGAAGCCTTTATTCATCGTCTGAGTAGTGTGTTGTTGGATAAGGTGAATCGATATCTGAAATTCATATGATATCAAAACTAAAACGATTTCAAGATGACCCAATTTCCAATTTAATACTGAATTCTGAATGAAATTTTGCAAATCGTTTCATTATAACTTTGAGCCACCATGACAGATCTAACAAAATGGCATTAAATTTCAAAATGCAGTTTGAAGTCCATACTGTAGTACTGTAGTAGTAGTATGTTTGAGGCTGATTATTCAATCGATCGTTGAGCATACCCAAAGTCATACACACTGCACACCATATAGGTCTGAATATTCTTAATATGTATCTTTTGCTGTCTCCGATTCTGTGTAAAAAAAAAATAACATCTTGACAATTAGATGACAGCGTAAAGAGAAAAAAGCGAATAACACGCATTTGTTATCGCTTACAATGGCTGTGTCTCTTTTAAAATAACAGAAAACTGAGTAAAGACATAAAAAGGGAAGAAGAAATAGCCGGGTCTGGAACGAAGCATGAGGAAAATAATGTTTCAGTTTAAGAACCACATGATGATTTGAATTTGTTTGAAGGAATGCTTGCTCTGGCATCAAAACCAATAAACAATATTCTATAATGAATGCATATAACGATCCAGTCGTTTTAGTAGGACTGTACATTGTACATGTTACTTGATTTAAAATGATAAATAAATCGAAAACGAAATTGAAGTGGTGCCTGAGTTTGCCAGCATTCAATTTTGGAAGAACTCAAAATTTTCGCTATTTGGCTAAATATTTTTGTTGTTTCAAAAATCAGGTTGCACAATGTATATACATCAGTAGTAGTATAATATTATGAGAATTCTGAAACAAATAATGACAAATGGCAAATAAAACGATGCTGATGAGCTCAGATTGATTCACGGATCAGAACACATTAAAAAAAAATAAATAAATGGAAACGCACACATACAATGCGCTCATCAAGAGACACAACATTAACAATAGTCCCAATATAAAAGAAATAATAATAAAAGATATATTCAACCAACCACATATTCATACGGATCTGAAAATCAAAGACAAATGCACGTTTATGTCTGTTTCTTCGTTTCCTTGCTTACACAGCGCTGCATTCCAATATGTTTTCTTTTTATTTGGTGATGTCTTTTTCTGCTGTAAATGACATCAGAATGAAAAAAAAGCACAAATAATCCGGGCGTTTTCAAAGGGATCAGGCACATGGTACTTCTTTAAGGATTCGTTCAGTAACAAAAATATGAAATCAGAATTTTTTAGACTTCAAAATAAAATCTTGGCGAAACAACGATATGTTCTACCAACTATATTCATGTCTCGAAACAATTTTTCTCCTAAGCTGAATAGCATTCAGCTAAAAGCAATGAAAGAAAACTAGAACACAGCCGATTTACAATATGAATGTGTCGAACTCTATGTACGCAACGAAACATTTTACATGTGACAAGAAAAGACTTATGGATCGGAAAGATGAAGAGAAATCAAAAGCAAAAAAGAAGAAAAAAAAATTGAATGAAACTCAGAAACAATATGTGTGTAGTGCATAATATGTGTTTCCCCCTAAACGAATTGTAAGAGGACAAATAAAAATATATAGAAATATATTACAAACATATGTCCAACGTTTAATCTTTTACAATAAGAAAGAATGAAATCATTTTCGTTGAGAGTTTATTATTTAAGTTTCTTTGTATCGTTTATATGTATATCCGTAGCCAAAATGAATAAAATGAGCGTAAGTCCATATGGGAACAGATTCATCCGAACTCGAGAAGAGCGACGAAACAAACCAGAGCAAAACTGACCGAAAAGAAGGAAAAAATAATAATAATAATAATTTAATGTATGAGACAGAACATTTGTGTGTGTGTAAAACGTGTTGTCCTTGCAAAAAGAAAGAACACGAACACCATTTCAATTTTCACTAACACTATTCTTTTTACATAATCAAGAATCATTGTTTTCTTTCCGCGCTTTTCAGATGGAGTGCTTTTATCCGAAAGCCGATAACCATTTCGAAAAAAATGTCCAATTCGAATTTCGAACCGAATGATATAGATCGTCAAATCGGCGTTGCATCATACATGTATTCAATTGAGCGTCATATGGAATGAAAATCTTTCATTCATTCATTTACTTCCAAGGACAATTCTATTGCTCTGTTTTCCTCTTCACTTTCTGCGAACATTACAATTCTTCGTAGTGTTCGTCATGATTGTATTTGCATCCAAAAAAAAAAAAATGTGCTTAATATCCGTCTTATTTTTTTTTGCTTATTATTCAATGCACAATCGATATTTCCTGAATGTTGTTCTCTTTCCCTTACATTTGGAAATGATCAATGCCTATGAAAGATGATTGAAACACTATCATTCGATTGACTGAATAAACATATCTGTATAATAATAAAAATGAATATTTATTGCGTCAAATATTCCAGTTCACACATGATGGAGCATGTGAGCAAAGTCATTTAGATAAATCTTATTTATCTTAAGCAGGTTGAAATTTACCTACTTCTTATTAGTAGCTTTTTTTAAACCAGCCTAATTTTTTCCTGCTAAACTAGAGAATATTTCGCGTCGAGAAATCGAAGTGGAATCTGTATAATTAACGAAAATAACATTGTGTTACTAAAACCAGCATGAATCTGATCATAAATAAACTCCAAAATAAACATACTCATTGGCCATACAATAGAATATAATTGAATCTGGTTCAACCATACGGGTCACATAGGCAAAATATTTCCATAAAGTCTTTTCTTTTTCTCATTTTTGAATTGTTGCGCAATTAGTATACTTAATACAGTAAAAAAACAGAAAGAAGCCTATTCCATTTTGCGGCAAAATCAAAAATAAATCTCGTTCATCATACAATAGTATTCGGAATACTTGTTTATGGTTTTGTTTGCATTCCAATGGCAAAACAAATAAAATTTTGGTTGTATTTCAATTGGTGATAATTATGCATATGATGCGATTTCAATTGGGCATGTTACACAAGTGACAAGTGATAAGCGATTATATGAAAAATTCAAAGAATTTTAATGGTGAAAGTAGAGGGTGATAGATGAAATGAAATAAAACAAAAATCACTATCTACAAATGATCAGACATTGAATATCGAATCAACAACTGCTGAATGCGAAAAATCAAGTGTAATATGAAACGTGCTCTATTCAAACGCCTACATAACTTCAATGTGTATCCAGTACTCGGTATCGGAGGTGGGAGCAAGCAGGTTTTAGCAGCAAGTTTAGCAAGCAGCAGGCCAATTTTTGATAGCAGAAGGAAGCAAGTTGGGCTTCCCTGCTTGCTTGCTGCTAATATATGCTAGTTTCTTTTTTTTTTCATTTTTCGTAATCCAAGAACCAGAAAGAGGAATTTTTTCTCCAAATCGATCTGGAATCCATGCCAAACCATTTTAAATGCTAAAAAATGCATCTCCTATCAATTTGGAGGCTAAAAAGAGAAAAAAAAATTTGCTAATTTTCAGTACTTTCATTTTGAAGAGTTTATAGTTCAATAATATCCTGCTTCGAGCAGAAGTCGAAAAACGAGTTGCTCCCACCCCCGCTCGGTATACAGAAAAACAAATTAGCGAAACCAAAGCGAGCACAAATGAAATGGCATGGTTTTTGCCAGAATTTGTTTACTTACACAGATAGATCCGAACGCCAAAGATAAAATGAATCTGAATATGCAAGTAAAATATGTAATAAGTATTAAAAGATCGGTCAAATTCGACATTCAACATACAAACAATATGAACAACATGAACAATGATTGCATCATTCTGCCATTTGCACAATAGTTTCATGGAAGAAAATGAGTAATGAAATGAATGTTTACATTCGGGCATGGTTCGTCATTAGACACCCATTTAAGTGGTAACAGTAGTACGATGTATTCTAAAATAATATACAAGTATGTGTTTTGAATGTTACAAAATGGAAATGAATATTTATAAGTCATGATGACAAACAGAAGATTATGGTACTCATTTCTTTTCGAACGCAAAATATATCCGTTTGTAAACGCTGGCACATGGTTAACAAATGCATACATACGCACACAAAACTGTACAGAACAGTGCAATGGCCATAAAATAAATGGCAATTGAATCACGAATCACAAAGCGAAAGAAACGAATGAAACGAGAAGGAAAAACAAAAATTAAATTGAAACGGAAACCATTCAACGAGGTTTTACGGTGGATATGTTTGCTTATCAGTTCTGTTGTCATTTTTTCTAAACCATTTAGTTGTGTATGCAATAAACTTGAGAATGTTGTTCACAATGTCTGACATACATATGAGAATGATGAAAAGAACCTCTAAGATAAAAATATTCGAGGGATACAGCCTCAAACAAAAAAAAAATCCACCTATGAAAATTATGCGACAAAAGTTTGGTAAGCACATCTAACATTGTTCAAAAATTTCTGAAATATTGTTGGTTTTAGTTTTCGGGTGGTTGATTGATTATCTCTTATGGAACGGCTCCACTAATGCATATATTTACAATGGGATTTTTTTTTTGTTTTTTTTGAATAATAATCAAAGTATTTGGATGTCAAACATATTTTAATAAATTCAACTGTGATGATAATAATCATTAGATTGATTGATTTCATTTGAAGACCCCTTTAAATCTATATTCATAATAAAAATGAAAAAAAAACAAAAATACAGTCAAATGCACTACAGTTGAAATCTATTCCACAAATAACATTATTGAATTACACTCGATTAACCAGATTGTTTGAAAATTTATTGGAATGTCGTTTTGCCGAAAGTTTAATTACAACAATGGCGAAAATTGGAATGCAATGACAACAATTCAATTTTGGTTATTGCTTTTCGCTTGTGAACATATTTTCAATCCAAATTTAGAAACATATCAATTAAGGTGAACCACTGCGGTACGATTAACACATTATGAAAGCTAGAAGAAGAAAAACACAGAGAAATTAAACTCTTCGATAAACGATAAAACAGTGAAATTTATGCAAACGGGTGCGTACGTCTCATTCCTATAAATTGGTGTCCATAGTCCAATGAATGAAAACGGGAAAACAAGAACAAATCAAAAGCCGGATGTTACTTTTATAGAACTATTTAGAATATTGTAATTTAACAATTTTTTTTTTATTTTGTATTTTTTTTTATTTTTTATTTTAATTTTTTTTTTGTTCGTTAATAGTTAATAATGCTCATAAAGTATGAGTCTATACTGCCCGGTGTACAGATACAAAACGTTCGATAGATTGCTTTACAGTCATTTTTGTTCATATTCGTTTCGCCAATTATCATATTACTTTTACAGTAAAGTCTCTCTAAAAAGACCACTCTCTAAAAGGACCATTTCTCATTTGTGGACCAATATGCCAGCAACCAAAGTGGTCCTTTTAGAGGAACTTCACTTCACAGATACATTAATTCAATATTCATATTAAGATCGAATTTTATTTGTTCATTTTTCCGATAGCGCCCTTCGAATATAATCTAAATTTTAGTATTCACGTTTTTCAAATGATTCTTTCATATTATTATTACTTCTGATTATGAAAAATGAAGAAAGAGTCAACGATTGGTATATTTGAATAAGCGGTAATATAATACGAACATGAACCAGAAACCAAATATAAATGTGTGTGTAGAATATGATTGTGCGTTAGTCATCGCTTCTCTGAAACCAACAATTGTTTACTTTCAACGAAATACTACACAATAATCTTTCAAATGCCGGAAAGCAAATCTACATCGTTATCGAAGCAGCAACTGCATCATATTTTTTCACACAAAAGAGATAATGATATCATTGTGTGGTGTATGTTCTGAAGTATGTATGTATTTGTTTTTCTTCGTCTATACTTCGAACAAATTCAATGGAGATTTTGTTAAGCGATGCAGTTATTTCAGTTCCGTTAAATTGTAATAGAATTTCGAGTGTGGACATTATTATCAGGATGGAAAATGTAGAAAACAAAATGTGTGACTTATTTTAACAAAATAACAAAGTGAAGCGGTTTAATCAATTCACAAAATATGAAAATGCAAATAGATCCTATTGAAGTAGAATACGAAATGAAATTTCCGTACTTCCATTTGATTCATCATACATTTTGGTATGAAGAATATATCCAAATTTCTTCAGGTATCTCCTCGCAAGCTCTCTGAGCATAAGTCTTAAAAAAGAGTTCCATCCCAAATTCTCGAAACTAGAGCAAAGAATAAGTAGCGAATGAATTCTTGTAGCGCGTCGCACTTCTTTTTATATGAAAATTAAAAGAATGGCTTGTTTTCTGTCAATTCATATTCAAAATTAGTTCCAGAGAATGGCATGAGGGAGTTTATTAAGACTGCTCGATCTATTCGACTTTTATCATTCAAATTTCCTTTCCTTTATTCATAATTTTTATCCAAGAGAGAGAGAGAGAGAGAGAGAGACATTTCCTGCAAACTTAAATTGAAATTATTTATATACGAATACACGTAGTGTTCAGTTAAATAATCAGTAATTTCACGAATTTGTGTATATCGTTTCAGCCGTTATCGCTTGATTTGAAGCATTGAGTTATAAAATCGTTATATATACACACATATTTATATATCCTATGCCAAAAAGAAGGGTTTCAGATTCAAAATAATAAGTAGTACTATTATAGTACTTACTAATGCGATTGAAAAAAATGGAACAATGTTGGTTCGAATTTGGTATATATTTCTGTCAAATATATCGCTAAGTTCATGCCATAAAACAATGGTCCATTCAAAATTGTTCATGGTTCATGGTCTACAAACACACAAAATCGGAATGGTATATGAATATAGTGAGATTGGTGACAAAAAAATGTGAGAAAAGCTTGGATCCTCACTCGCATATACAGGAAAAATGATTAAATCGGTGGACTCACTGCAGCGTGAATTGAACATTGAACGCAATGGAGCAAAAGTTTTAAATGAAGAACTAGGAGCTAAACGACACTATCAAGGGAATTTGATTCATGCTTTACTTTTGCATTTAACACAACTATCATCACATGATATATATTATGGTAAATGTTAATCGTAATGTTTTTGACGTTATAATACTTCGTCCCCTGTTAACCAAGTATCTTTGGGTAATAATCCAATGAAATTATGGAGATGATAGAGAGAGCGGGAGAGCCAAAAAACGTAAAAGAAATGCTGTTATCGATAACGGCATATCGATTGCCATGAAATACGCTACGCATCAAATTTATGCGTATATTATAATATCGAAATGGATACAGGATACTGGCGAAACTTCAAATACAAGTATTTATGGCGTATACATCATACAATGCATTGTATTCAATATTCATTGATAGATTTTCGCACAAAAATTCACAAAACCATATTGAAAATGGTAAAATGATTGGATGGAACTATGTAACTCGTAACTTTAAAACAATGAAAGTCGAGAAGGCACCTTTCTGTTACATAAAAAGAATTTTATTGAAAAAATAATAAATTCCATCATCATCAGTTGCGTGATAAATTTCGACTGGCAAACAAATTATTGAAAATGGTTCATTGTTCATTGTTCATTCATGATGTAGCTTGTGTATGGATGCTGAATTGACTAAATTCAAACCATTTTCCGAAAAATATCCGAAATCTGGATTTTGTTTTGGTCTGTATTCTGTAGTCGAATGTTCGTTCTATTGACACCATATTTTTTCATGTTCATCTAGACGATATTAATTTTTTTTTTTCAATACCAACGCCATGCTTGATTTCATCGTATAAATTAATCAAGAAGATGAAATGTCTGGTGACGATTTCAATGAACAATATTTAATTGGAATATTTTTGATGCAATTTTCAAACCACTTTGTTTTTCAAACTACTTCGGAATTTTAGTCTCTCTTTCTATTTTTTATTCATTTTATTTTGCACTCTGAGAATGTTTTATACAAATATATGTATATATTTTCGGTTGATTGTAGCACATTGTACATCATATCGCATTGCAAGATAATCTTAAAATACAAATGTTTTTCTATAAAAAAAAATCTAAAACTTTGGACTGTGTAGTTTCAAATCAAAGACAGACAGCATAAAAGTAATAATGTCGATCAATAATATCGTGGAACAAGGACAGTTTTATTGCTGAATATTGAAAAAGATCTGAATTTGTTTTCAACGATTGGGAAGAAATAAATCTAGAATGTATTTCTCACTCAAACTTTTTACTTGACATGCTATTCGGGTATCAGAAGTGTTACATGAATGCAGTGGACATTGGACATTGATAAACAACAAAGTTTCTAACACTTGCCATCAGTAAAATCGTTTTCCGATTGTTTCAACAGAATTTATCAAACAAAAAGCTCGTTTGAATTAAAAGGATGAAAAGAGCAAGAGAGTGATGTGTACAGTTTACACTGTACATTGTACATTGGATATGATTCAATTTAAATGCAGACACTTGGAAATTATAATAAAATGAAACTATGCATGAAAAAAACATCTTAGATGTTTTGAGAAGAGATGCTTGGAAAAAAAATTCATGTTAATGTTTAGATACAAATAAAGATAAGGATTAAAAACATACAGAAAAATAACGAAAAAGTATAGTCCCGAAAGAGTGAAATGATTTAGGATCTTTTGTTATTTAACGTACTAAAACCAAACATACGTTGTTCTTTGCTACATTTCAATTTTACTGGATATTTTTATCCGATTAAATTAGCTGTCGTATGAATGTCTCCAATCAAATCACAAACACGAAACAAAGTATATAGTCCGCACTTTAATGTTATACATTGAAATCTATTTCCAAATTAAATATTATAATAATTTATGGACAAGATTGGAAAACTCTTTACTAACGGTAATTCGATTGTTTTCATTCCATACTGGAATGCAATAAAACCAAAAGCAACAAATAAAGAGCTACAAAATTATTCAGAATCAATTGAACGTTGTTTGTTTAGTTCGAAGGTGAACTTTGTCCTTTATTGATAAACATTTCATTTGGTGGCCGAGCCAAACTATGCATTTCGTTATTCGATTACTATTACTATCAAATTCTGTTTTAATGTTCCAATCAACAATGACGAATTTCATATGAATCAATGGTAATACAGTATGAGAAGCACATCGCTGATTTTTTTTTTAATGTTAAATTGGGTTAAATGATAATGTTTTTAATTTAACTTATTTTACGCAAATGAACTGTGTTACCGCGCATTCAATTTGTAAGTGTCGAAAATTCCCGATTTTACATCTCACATCACCAAAAATAACATCTGGAATAATTGACATGAAAATATGTTTTGCATAAATGATAATAAAGGCAAAACTGTGAATGGACGTCGATAGATTATCAGTTCTCACATTCAGCTAAACAATGAACACCGAACACACTTAACTGCACACAAACACGTGAATCAAGTCCTTATTTATTTTCTTAACGTTTATATTCATTAAATTGAACCGAACTGGAAAATTTATATTTGTCATGTGAAGATTTGGTTGTATTTTGATAAGGCCGCTGATATTACGGTTGTTCCATTTCCAGTAGCAGTTCTCGTAACCATTGGAGTAAAAAGCTTGAAACCCTAGCGCCCGTTGATGATTGCTCTTCAGCCGCAATGAATAATAATTTGCTTGACATAGATATCTTGAATCAAGTGCGATTAGGATTGTAAAGTCGAATACGTGCATGCGGAAGAAGTGCCTAGGGTCTCCAGAGGTGGGAGCAACTCGATTTTTGCCCGCTGCTAGAGACATGATATTCTTGAACCTGCTGCTGCTGCTTTCAGTGCTAGAGCAGGTACTATTTGCAAAGCAAGCATCTGCATTTGGGTCAAAATGGACTTCAAGTAGGAGAACCCTAAGATTAAAAGTAAATCAAACTATAAACTCTTCTGAATGAAACTACTCCCAATTAGGAAGTTTTCCGACCAATATAAAAGATTGAAAATCTTAGCAAAAAATGTTTGTCTTTTTTAGCCTCCAAATTGATAGGAGATGCATTTTTTAGCATTTAAAATGGTTTGGCATCGAATCAAGATCGATTTAGAAAAACTTTTTTTTCTCTAAAATTTCCCTTACCATTTTCTTCGAATATTTTTTTTCAAAATTGTTTTCTCTCTTTTTGGCTCCTAATTGATAGGAGATGCATAATTTAGCATTCAAAAAATGAACTGAATATATAAATATGGACGAATTTTTTGTATCCAATGTTCGAATTATCCGGAGAAATCTATATATTTTATAATCGATTTTCCGTATTTAGGATCCAGCCAAACCAGAAAATGATGCAAATAAACTCTAATTTAGGTATTTGACGTTAAATTTTTAATTGATGTACATAACATAGTACTATGCAATGATTATAAACAAAGTACACGTATCTAGACCAAAAAGTTTTGAAATTTTGATCTGTACAACAGTTTTGATTCGCTCGTAATTCAAATGGGAACTAAAGTGCACTTTAAAATTAGTCAAATGCGTTGTATTCCTAACATTTAATATGATAGTTTCGAGCTAGACAACGAACAAAATGAGCAGCGGCTTAATACATTAATTGAGTTCAACATAACCGAGTCAATTGACGTTGATTAAAGCAATTCATCGCTTCCATTTTGTCTCGAAATTTATTTTTCGAAAATTAACTCCGAATAATCATATAAAAACCACGAATAAAGTATTACAATATTCAATATTCATTGAGTAGCTGAGTTGACGTTTCGAGAAAAAATTCATGGTGAAATTAAATATACCGGCGGATGTCCGTGATTCCTATCGGATGATGATTAGAATGAAATAAAAAAGTACATCATATATTTATGAAGGAAAAAAAATTCTCAAGTCAAATAATTAGGTCTAATATACGTATTAATTGTTATTGCTGATCATAATGCAGTTTTTTCCTCGAACTATGGTTCCACATTCATTTAAGCATCCATTGTGTGTCAGTATAAAGTAGAAAGATTTTCCAATAACTGAAAAATGAGACATGTCAATGAAGTGGATCGAACCAAAAAAAAAAACCAAAATGAACTATATAAAAATAGACCAAAAAATACAATTTATGGGAGATGTTTCAGCCAGCATTCTTATCAACAGTATAGACCAAGCGGTAAAAGAGACAGAAATGAATAAATTCCATTTCTTTTTTACGTTCCACATAAATAAGAATGATTATTATAATCGAACTGTTTCATATGCAATGAATTAACGGCGTAATAAATCTAGATTTATGTAGTGTGTGTAAATGTAAAAAAACACATATTTAGTTGTTGCTTATTTTCGAATGTAAACTATGCCCAATATGTCTATGCAATGCCACCAAATACACTTCTGGCTTCAGCATACCGAAAATCGGAAGATTATTTCAATTTTGACAATTGGAATTTCACACGCATGATAAACATGCGAAAGCCACTATACATATACATTTTGGAATAAACATATGAGAACGGAATAGCTTAGGACCAAATATGCTGACAATATAAATCTTGATGATGCTGTTTTCCCACAAAAATGTCTCTATAACATACTCGATCCAATGGGCCCATGATTAATATGTAGAAGACATGTGATTTTTCATCATATCTATCTAACAGATTGTGGTATGTCCTTTTTTTCCTCTGTCACGCACGCAACTAAGCACACAAACTATTGTCCTTGTTTAAATTTTCAGTTTTTTTTATTGGAATGGAGGCAAATGTGGATTATTATTATTATTATTATTATTTTTAAGTAATGAATTAACTTGAATGAAATGAAGCGTATGCATGGATTAGGTTGGTATTTCTTTCCGAATCAAATGAACTGAATAACTTCAAATTGTATGATCGAAATGTGCTCAAAAAGTGTAAAATACTCGGGGTTTTTTCCCTGCTAACTTTCAAATATGTCAACGATTGGTGCTCTTTGGTTCTTTTGTCGTTCGAATAATTTGTAATACCCGACTGTATAACATGAAAAAAGAACGAAAGTGAAAGCAAGTAATAGAATGAATGCATAAAATAAAAATTTTCATTATTAAATTGCTTCATAATATATTTTAAGCACATATTCGGTTTTGGTTGGCTACAATAAATGACTCATTGTGAACTTCAAACATACTGGCACAATCGCAGCATGTTCTAGACTTTTCAAAAACCAAAATACGAGAAAAAAATGCCTAGTCCATGACTTCAATTGAAAATCAACAAGAAGTGAAAGAGAATCGAACAACAAAGAATCTATACAGAAAGGAACAATGCAAGAAAGTATAAGGGTATTCCAGGCATAGCCACTTTCAGCTACTGATCGAAAAATAGAACAACGTGAGTATACATAAATGACATGAGCTGCAATAGTTCCAAACAAAAAGTCCCGCAACGAATTTACTTCAAACATTGATTTCGGATTCTTTTTTTTCGACATGTACCTACTGTTGCCATTGTAGTTATGTTTCATGATAAATGGAACATGTAAATTGGTTTTTTCATACTCCTTATTGAAATTTTTTTTTTTTTTAGAGAATTGAACCACGAAACAATGGGAAAATTGGGAATTATTTAGTTGCATTGAAGCGCATTTACGCATTTATATTCTACAAAAATAACTTGAATCTCACTTAGTTCATATATCGTCCAACAATATGGGTTCAAAGTGACATTATAATATTAGTACAATATCATTGCCAAAAGAGTTGATAAGTGTGTTCTCTTTAGATTTTTTGGTGTTTTTTTTTATTTCGTCATTGAAAACGTGAGCATTTCCATAAAATCAAAATTAAAAATTTAAATAGCCTCGTCAATTATTCAATTATTCATGGTATGCACAACGACACAAAAAACGAATTCAAAACAAGTAGAGTCAGAATTCGGTCGTACCGAATTCACTGGTGGGCACCATAGGTCGTAACAAACTCAAATTTGACATTGAGGGATAACGATTTCAAACTTTAAACCCATTCAAGAGCCCTCACTTAATCATATTTTGTAATTTTTAGAAAAAAATAAAAAAAAATTGAAAATTTTTGGAAATCGTCTAAAACGGAAAGATCAGTAGGTTCCACTTGATTCAACCACTAAAAGTTGGTCAAAAACTCGTCCGCAGGTCGGACGGAGAGAAGAATTTTCTACGCCAAATATAATATGCAACAGTGGTGCATAAAAAGTCAGAACAGAAATAAAATATAATCCTTTAATTTCAGACTCAAATGATCATATACGTAACACGATTCGATCTATTCATATTAATAAAGAATGAGAAAAAAGAGAAGATATATAATTATTTATAAATAAATGAACGGTTTGTAAGATTAAAAACTCACTTTTCCGCATTTTTTTTTTTTTTTTTAATAATTTTTCTGAGAACAACAATCTCGAAGAAATGCATATCCATTTTTATAAAGTCACATTTCAATTTTTCAAAGTTCTGGCGTTTGAAGAGGCATAATTACCGTTGCACTTGAATCATAAAATTGTTTTTTTTTTTGCTTTCCCATTGCGCTATCGTGCTTACAAGACATAAGAAATGAAAGTGTCGACGACGAGAACGGCCTACAAACATGATTTGTTCTAAAAACCCTTATTTGTGTTTCTTTTTTGTCGAAAAACGAAAAAAATAACTCAAGAAAAATTTGAACTTTTCTGGGATGAACTAATACTTTTCTTAAATCGTGTGTGCGGAAAAGTGGAGAGAAAAACGAACATGCGAGTGAAAATAGAAAATCGAATTTAGATTGAAATGGAAATGAATTGCGTGGAACAAAAGTTGCAGAGTTGCATAGGTCTAAGGGAAAAGGGAAACGCGAATGCATAGAAATATAATGCACATTAAAATACAAACAAAATAATGGAATTGTTTATGTATTTGATTAAATGATCATGATTCCTTCAAATAAATGATAGATTTATTTCAACAAAAGTTTCGTATTCTAACGGCACACAAACTTAGATTATTATTATAGTTTTTTTTTGGTTTTGTTCTCAACAATATTGAGTTTCGTTGATTTTTTTTTTTATTTTAATGATAGGATCGATTTGAAGAAGATTATGATAAATTAGTATTTTTATTTTTTTCAAGAAGATAAAATAACTGACAAGTATGACCCATGACTGATAAACGAAAGTGATGGCTAATATCCCATTGTTTGTACAATTGTTGTCATTGTGTACGTGTATCATCATGTAAAAGGAAAGAGTTGAATCCATAATGTTCACAATAATACGAAAATTGTTCTATTTTAAATTTTAAATATCATGTAGACTACTTTCCATTTCTACCCGCATAATTCATCGTCATTCATGACAATTTATTCTCCATCTGCTACTAAATTAATACAAAAATAACACGATCACCGAAATTTGAATCCATTTGCCTGATTTTATTTTTTTCCTTCCTTCTCAGTCACGTATAATTGAACGAAACATCACCAGAAAAAGTAATATGAAAGAATCAATGGAATACAAAACGTTTAAATAATTAAAATATCTTTTTCAATCAATTTGAAAGTATGTAAGTATAAATTTATTTTATTTTAAAAGTTCTTAATTATCATACATTATCATCGTGTTGCTTAAATTGATCTTTAGTGCCCTTGCGATAAACAAATATCGTACTGTTTAAATTATAATTATTCTTTTGGTCAAAAATTGTCACTTGTATTATCTATTTACTAAAAAAAAAAGAATGCATTTGATTCTAGTTATTGCCACTTTTGTTTGAAAAAAAAACAACCTCCCATGTATTCCATCATTAATCGAATTCAACGAAGAGCACGAAAGGAAGTGAAAGAGCAAAAGCAAACCATTCCCAACAATCTTGTCAATCAATTTAATCACATGCCTTTCAAAGGACAAAGGCGTTCACATCATTTATTGATATACATATTGGAATGGTTTATTAGGTTTTAAAATTATTTTCTAATCATTTCCATTCGCGACGATGAAATTCAAATTTATCGGTTATTTAATCTGTTCATGTGTGCAACGAAACATATAACTCTAATGTTGGCAAATGATGATTTAACAAATCAAGCCTTGGGCATTAATTTGAAACTGTTTTTCGTTCTTATTTCGATTGCATTCCCCACGGTTTTAACCAGAGATATAACAAAACAATGAGGGATTATAAAATATGAAAAAAAAAAATGTAGAATGGTTCTAAGTGATGGTGAAAGTATCATCATTAATCGTATTCCTCCGCTTTTTTCTCGTTCTTGTACATTTATTCGTGTTCATTTTTCTCCATTTACATCATGTATCGAGATTTGTTATTCAGTTCTTGAATGCCAATCTCATTCATAGAATATAAACAAAGATATGATCTGTATTCAGAGCGCACGTATCATTTGATTGTAGCATCTACGAATTGAATTTGTATTCAGTGAATTGCATAAAACATAGATACATACATCGAACAGAAAATAAAACTTTTTCCCAATTTTTCAAGCCAATATATTGATTGTTCCTTTCTTTTATTTTCAGACTGATCATCCGAATTTGGGGCGACCCACAACCGATTTGTCCAACGAATTCATAATTCCCATAGTATTTTGTCATATTGAATGGACAGATATCAATTCACGTGAGTCTGAGGACTGACACTAAAATATAATACAGATTGATATTCAATGAAACTGTATGCTGAATTCCTTAAAATTATTTACGTTCCATCGGAACTTTATGTTATCGTTATCGGATATATATTATTCATTGTCCTCAAACAGGTGAACCAATATCCAAATTTCAAAATACTTGACGATTCGCATATTGTATAAAAAATTGAAGATGCGTACGAACTTTTTACTGTCCATTTGTTATTTTATGCTGTATCACTGAATCACATCACGAAAGTAATATGGTTGATTGATACGAATAAAAAAAGTTCATATCGAGCTCCATCGCGTTCATGCTTGATACGAAGCGATAGAAAACGAATGGCTATAAATTCTTCAAAAATAATTTGCCTTTTTAGAATTTATATGTATATGCAAATTGAAGTGATTGTATATCGGTCGTTCCAAGGATGAAACGATTTTCAATATATGTGCGCTTAGCCCATCTAGTCATCATTTCTATTTTTTTTTCAACGTTTTCGAATGGTCAATATTTCCAATTGAGAAAACGAGAAGAAGATAAATTAAAATGTGTGTCCATATGGTCCATACGTTATGAATTTTGCATACACCGTACAAATCAAAAAGAAATCTAAGAGTGGAAGCTGAAAAATTATTACTATTGCCATCTTTGGTGAAACTTTACACCCTTTTCAACGAAAATGAAAAAAAAACAACCCACATTTCGATATGTCAAAAGTATACTTAGATCATATATGATCTCGAATTTTCATCAATCTGTTCAAAATCTTTCAATGTGTTTAAACTTTAAACTTTGAATAGAATAATTGAATGTATATTGCCGAAAAAAGAATTATGAATATTTCAAGTGAAAACGAATATTATTGGCAAAAGACCCAACCGTAGTTGATTATTGAAGTCGTTTTCCGTTTATCTTACGAATTACTATTGAATTTTTTTTAACGGCCCAGTACAGTCAGTACGTACCGATAAAAAAAAACCTCAGAAATTATATCAAATTATAAGGACATTGACCTGAAAGCTTTGAATTTTTTCATTTTTGTAATATTTACAAAGCAGAACTTAATGAATGAAAACGAAAAGATAAACTGCCGAAAGAATCCAAGACAAAATCTTCATCCGTTTCATTGAGATCGGGGAAGTGGAAAGCATTTGCTTGGTTGTTTTTTTCTTGAATATTTTGTTTTGTTCAACACTTGACTCGACTCAACTTCGGATGCTCTTGATATTTTGATAAGAATTTATAAATTTATTCATTTGTCGTATATTCACTCAATCTTTCGTTATTTTAATGTGTGTGTGTAAAATGTAATATGATTTTTGATGTGTCACAATATCAAAAGCAAGCTAGAAAATCGCAGAAAAAGGAAGTGAGAAGGGAGAGCACACACATAGCTATATGTATCTGTTTACTTTGAAGAAACTAGGATGTGTTGAAAATATTTTACATCTTTTGAATAGCTTTTCCATTGAAAAAAAAAAACAAAAACAAAAATGAAGAGGAGAGATACAGTGTATTTTATATTTTTATTTAGTAGACATAAAGGGTTTGCGAATGTGAGCAAAATGAAAAGCACCCCATTTGCTATTCCATCGGTAACATAGTCATTGAGAGATTACTCCATATTTTCTCGTTTACAAATTTTGTGGGAAAATAAAAATAAATAAACGGTTTGACAACAGTAATTTGTGCATCACCGACGCATACTATATTCGACGTATATTATTCACGACATGCGCTTTTTCTGAAATTTTGAATCTTTGTCTAGACGACTCACTAAATATTGATTGACATTGAAAGGAAATCTTGAATTATTTTTCGGAAAAAGTATTTTTCCACTTTTTGAAATTTTTCAAAAATAAATTTTTAAATCATAAGGTATATTTTAACGTCAACTTCAAGTTGATACGATCTCTTGGCGCATACTAGTGAATTTGGTTAGACCGAATTCTGTATATACTTGTGTTTTTATTTTCCATACCAAAACTGCAATGATTAAATGAATTGGGCTTACTAAGACAGCCTGCATATTTTGTATTATAATGTTCTCTATCTACCATCATTTTCTGAACATATATTCATTTTTTGCATAAGCATCAACAACAGTGTCTCTCTCGTACAACAACCGTTTCATTTACAAATGACGGTATAAACCATGGACGGATAAATGTCGGCGTAAATAGCTAATTCAATAACCCACCGCTTGCATTGAACGATGTTAATCAAATGCAATTGTGTGGCGCTGCTGTGTCAACGTTTTGACATTAATTCGTGTCGGTATAAACGTAGGTACATGGTCGCAATATTATTATGAGAACATAGCCTCAGCACCTGACATCAAACCGGCTATGTTGTCTGTCTATTGAGAAGAAATTTTTTGTCATATGCACAGTAAGTATATATCTACACAATTGTAATGAAACGAAAGAATTTCAACGGACCAAAAGTGATGCAAAACATCAAAGGATACGGTATTTTAAATAAAATTTTAAATCTTTTTCTAGTCCCAGTGCCTTGTTCAACATAACAGTAAAGTGCCAATCACTTAAACGAGCACACGCAGGTAATATCATTGTCATTGTTGCATTTGAAGCCATATTTGAGAATGAAATTGTTTGTTTTTTTTTCGCTTTTCGCCCACTTAAGATTATGCAGTCGTATTAATTTAATTCCAGCTTTTATGGAAAATCATATTCATTTCCTTTTATTTTTGATCCGCAAATATAATAATCCTTTTGAAAGTGATGTTTTATTGATTGCTCGATCGGACAAAGAATAATTATTATTCATTATTTTCGCAATATAGGATCTTCTGGTGAGTGAAAGATATTGTTCTCATACCTTATATCAAATCTGAAGTCAACCATGTAGCTGAAGTTAATTGGGAGTGTCACAAATCGATCGCATTTCCTGAAAATTTATCATTGACTGTCTGATTTTTGGTTTAAACGACATTTTGTGGGTTTTTCTCATTTAGCAGTAGTTTCATCTCGGCCCGCTCGTACCCTTATCATTCTATCGCCCCGTGTGAATTTTGAGCAACTGGACGGAGAACTGATAAGGGCTCGTGTCGCCACATTCAACATGGGACATCATCTTGCATTTATTGATGTATTTCTTTAAAAAAGACTTTGTTCCTGTTTTGATCCATCAATATCAGTGGATATTCGAAATTGATTCAGAGATGAGAGGAAAAATTTTCTCTTTTGAATAGAGAATCTAAAATAAAAACAAAATGTGTGTAACAAAGATGATTATGGCCATTTCAATCCAGAGAAGAATTGCAAGATATTATTAAAATTCTAAAAATTCTAAAGCTGAAAGAATATTGCCTTTTTTATTGGTTATAGTCTACATGTGAGCTAAAATTGGGGTCGTCACACTGGTCCCGGTCTCACTCTTTCCCCGGAACCAGTGAAGATATTTGTTTTCCCATTCAGCTCCGAGTAAATTGAAGCATTGGTTCCGCGGACCGAATGACTTTTGCACTGCATTCGTTCCGAGAATAACGCACTATTTTTAACTTTGCTTTCGAATTGTCTTTTACCGAAACCATTGAATGAGTTTTTTAAAACAAAGGTTTTTTCATTTTATTCTAAATTGATAGAATTAGGTGCATGTTTCAAATAATAGGGCGATATTTTCAATATACGTTTCGACATGCTTACGAAATCTACAAATAAGCACAATCGTATATAAATTGAACCAAAAAATGAGTAGAATTTGTACATTAAATGGAGAGTTAAGGGGGGACGTCGATATTGCAAAAAAAAAAAGCCAGCAAGTTTTCTTGAGCTGAATGCTCATATACACAAAAATATAGTCTCACACACGTTGTGAAAAAGAAAATAAAAGATTTGAAAGCAGGAACAAATAACAGCCCTCGCAGATTCATGCATATTGTTGCGAAAACTGAGATCGTTGTAAACTGGAATTTAGTGTTATTTTATGACAGGCTTATTGTAAAAGTATAAAAACACACCTTTTTTAAACAAAACAAACAAATATTTTGGGGTTAGAAAGAATGTCATAAAATTAATAAATCACTGTTTAAAAATGCACATTTGAGAGTCATTGGTTTCTCAAAAATACAGCTCAAATTGGTTTTGGAAGCCGTTCTTTGTGAAAGCCTTCTGTCAGTCCAATTTTTTCTAATGTTTTGTAATTTTCTAATGTTTTCATCGACAATAAGCTTTCTCACGAATCTATGTTTTTTGTTAGATTACTCCATACTAGAAAGCTTTGAACACAATCGTCCCTACAACCTCCTTAAAATCATCTTTAAATCGGATTATATAATTCGGTTTATACGTCTGATTTATGCTACTATTCTCCCGTACTTGTTGACACAGTCCACAAAAACCCAAAGGCCTCAAACTGTGCATAGTTCATAGTTAAGTTTAACTAAATAAGAACATAATAATAATTTTTTTTGAATCGTATTGAATAAAGCTTAATATCTATCTTCAGCGTCTGGTGAATCGTTGTCGTTGTACAACTGTTTGTGTTGTTCGCATATAGTTCCGTGGCAATGGATGGTCAGCAATTAAATCCAATCCTTTTGATAAAATTGCTCGGGATCCATTGTAGTCACGATTCCAATTCATTGGGCTATGGTTTTGATTGTTTCATTCCAACTGTTTATTTGGATCACATGTGTATTCGCGGATCTTGGGTGCACCTGGATTTCGTTTTAAATAACATTTATGCGCTTTGATTTGCCAAACAGCTGCTGGGGCCAATGTACGTTGAGTCGGACGACAATCGACACACAATGAATTACTGTATGCACAACACAAAATATAAACAAAAAAGAGAACGGGAAAAAAAGAAAACAAACAAAAGGAAACGTTATCATAAACATCCAAATTCAAACCGCTATTAAAATTTGTTATTTATGGGATATGAAATGAAAACAAAACAATCAAAACGCATTGTGCGTATACATATTACAGTTAGGCCCTTTGTTTGTGGCATTGAAATGAATACTTTTTCAATCAAATCGATTTTTTTGATAATTTTCTTTTATGAATAATTGCCAAAAAATAAAACTGATTAATATTTACTTACCGGTCTTCATTGATCATTGTTTGGGCACAAAAGTTACATAGCTTGGATGTCCGATGTTCATCAATCACAATTACTGTTGAACCAAGTTGTTGCAAACAAAAATGAAGCAATTTGAGTGGTGTTCGGATTCCACGAATTGCTGAGTTTGCTTTCCATCGCCAGTGTCCAAAAGAAATTAATGCTTCATTCCATCGATTCGCTGTACGGCCGATGATTTCTTTTGCTATTGCATACATCGCTGCCAGCTTCTCTTGAAGAGCATCAAATTTCAACTCTCGCACATACGGATGGTGATAGACCTTCGAAAACAACAATGACAAACCATTAATCGTTTATTTTATGAATTTTTATAATGCATTTCATTGACTTACTCTTCGGCCTTCATTAAAAAACTCCAATTTGTGTCGAACAAATTCAGCATAATCAGGGCCGTTGGATGTAATCAGAATCTTACTGGCTTCTTGTGTTTCTCGTTCTCTTTTATCGAACTGCCAAATGAGATCAAAATAAAAGGAACATTCATTACACACAATCAAATGATTTATTATGAACAATCGATTGAGAAATAGAACAATCGAAATAAAAATTTCAAACATCGAAACAAATTCATAAAATACTCACTCGACCAGTAATTGAACGGCGATTGTATTCGTTTTTTCGAGTACCTGCCAATTCTCTATATTTTTTCGATTCGATAGAGAAGCATTCTTCGGTGAGATCTCGGCTTTGATGTTGTTTGGTGCATGCAGCCATTGTTTTTGCACCCGGGTCAATACCGATTTTTGCATCAAAATTAATATTTTCGATTGCACCTCGTGGAATATGATCAAATTGGACATTATTTTGAAATCGAATCGTTGGTTGATTTTCTCGAGACCGTCTAAGCGAAAAGGCGACCACACATCCGATTTTGGGGGATTGATATTGTGAATTTTTTTATCAAAGCGCATGTGTCTCATTTTTTTCATTGTTTCGGTGTCAATCATAACCATTCGTTTATGATAATTATGCAATGGTATGACTTTAAATGATTTTACCATTCGTTCCGGATGAGTATCGTTGTAGTGATGTACATACAATTGCATTTTGATGAAATATTTTGCAAATTGGTAAAAATTTCGGGCATCCAACGAACCACTCAAAAATCCACGACCAACATCTTCATCATCGATTAAAATGTCCCAAATAAATTCATCAATAATTGTTCGAACAGGGCTTCGATCATTTGGCTCGTATCGAGTGAAATAGAAGAACCAATCAACGGCACGATTAACCAATTTATTCAAGACAATTCTTGGCCAAATCCGTCCAGTACTATACAGAACAGCTTTACAAAACTTGCGAAACATTTGTTTGGCCCGCATTTTGATGTTATTCGCGTAATTTGTCTTGTACATTTTCATTGCATGTTGCAGTGCGTTGTCACAATGTAATGCATCGGGCAGAAGAATTGGTGGATTGACATCTGTCAGCCATTGCATGAAGTCTGCATCACGCTCTGCATTTCTTGTATTGGCTTTCACCGCGAAAAAATCGGATTTGAACAATAAATCGCTGACCGGTCGATCAAATTCTCGGCGAATAAGCGCTGAATCTTCCGATAAAATTACTTGAATCGATCGTTTATGCAAATAATCGCATCTTGACCGGAAAAATACACAACTGTTCACTTCAAAGTCGATGCAAAAATGAACTTAAAACAATGGTCTATTGTTTCGGGAAAATTTGATTATACTACTGAATCTGACGGTGTTTAAAAGCCGAATGATTTCAAAATCTTCAAAATCGATTGGTGTAAGGTGTTGAGAAATGTAACAATCCGATTACGCATTCATATTCATCGACGACATTTCAATGCGTTTGAACCGTTAGAAAAAAATTCGTCATTCTTTGCTATCGATTGATTCCGATAGCCAAAGAAGGATGCAAATTGAGAATTATTATTGAATTCGATACGATATGCGATTTGTCATGTATGTGTGTAACAGTACGGTTGAACGCAAGGTCAGTTACCTAGAACGAACGGCACATAATAAATCATGATCATAAGAAACGGTTACATTTGCGTGATTTATCATACTTATTTTGCAAACAGATCGATCGCCGTATTTATTTAAATTCAATATCATCGATGGTAATATCCCAGACTATAATCCACCGCAATGAAGCAAATGACAAATGGGATTGCAACGTATTAATTTCACAACATTTTTAATCTAAATTCTTGTGGTGACAATTTTTAATGCTCTTTGCATTCAGTCAATAATGCATAAAAATATCATTCATTGTTGCCGTGAAAATTATAGGAGAAAAATCAGATTACTCCATATGCAATTAAAAAATGTATTTGAAAAATTAGATAGAATTATGACCCATTCTTCCGATAACTTTTATTTGTTGCTTTTTTCCGAAATTTTTTCGCTATCTCATTCCTCCAATGAGTTAAAGTATTTTTTGAGTTTTAAAATAAGCCTGTCATATGAATCGCAAGCAAAAATTTGGTATTTGTAGATATGAAATTTGCGTAAGTGATGCAGAATTAATTTATATATGTATCATGTATGCATATACAGGGTG
>GL501701.1:89122-132268 GCA_000149185.1 Mayetiola destructor
TTGTACGTGTCTTCAAATCGACCAAAAACCTAACCGACAGCCGGAATGAAATCGCTTTCATTTTATATTCACAATAGAACTATACATATGAACAGTGTTCATTGAACACATCCATTGTGTGACTTCTTCAACCATATGAATCTTGAATTCGGTTGCCCTTTTATGTTTCGTCTCATTTTAAGTTGTGTGCCACAGAATCTGTGGTTATTCAAGTACTCCAAACACAATATGAATTCTACATATTTCGAATGAACTGATTTAAACGTTGAATCATCGATACATTGGTATATCGACATATTGCTAGGATATCACATTGAGACATTGAGAATTGAAAGGGGGGGAATTGGATATAGAGGTGTTGTTTGTTTCAAAACATGGTAAACATGAAGAACAGCAATTGTATTTTACTTCAATATGCATTCCATTTAAACATTGAAACATGTACTTCGTTCTGATAAAAGTAGCATTCACGTGAATTTCAATATTTAAAGGACGACAGCATAACTCATTGATATTGAAATGAGAAATGACAATGCAATCGAAATGGATGACACACGATAGATCGTTAAATGATTGAACGCAACACACTCTCAAACATTTGGCCAAGCTGTAACCAAAGGATTCTTGTTCAACACGTAAGGATTATTGCTTTGGTTTGCAGATATTTTGCAAGACAAAGAAATACAGCAATTTGTATACAAAGCTTGAATTTACGATTTGAAATTTGAATAATGTAAAAATAGAGCAATATCAATAGTAGGTAGGTAGCTAAACAGCTCTCGGGTAAGGGATCCGATACATGAAGACTAAAGATGATTTGATTTATGAGGTGGAATCTTATGTTAAAAGAACCCATCTTTCCCATTTGAACATGAATCTATGATAGAATGTTTTTCACTTTGTCAAAAGAAAAAAAAATGCAAATCATTTGGCATTTTTGATGTATTTTGGATCCATTTGCATGCTTTTCTATGGGTTGCGCATTGCGCATCATTAGATAGTTATTCCACGGGCATCGGTTCAGGTAGATCATTAAAGCCAACATTTTGTTCGTCTTTCAATTTTTTTTCTTCTAGCCTTCTCTCATGTATTTACTGTATTACATACTACAACGTTTCTCATTCAGTTGAACAATCATAAAATAATGGATTTCATGTTTGATTCAATATCTATAATTGTGAAATTGCTTTCAAAATACGAACAACAAATGGATCTGTTTGGATTTGGATGACTCTCTCTCTCTTTCTCTTTCAGTGCAAAAAATATTTTGTTATAAGCATGGTAAGTACCCAATTTGCACAATTTGCTATATTGTGTTATCAGCTCGAAAATCGTGAATAAAACATAATAATAAAAGTAATTGTCATTCAAACGAATGTAATATGACAGCATTTTATGATATTACAATTTTTCTGGCACTATATTCATAAATCTTTGAGATGTTAATTATTATTGTAAAATTCTTTTTGTCATTCCGTAATGATGACAATTTTCGCATTGTCTGTGACTTTCAAAACTGGAACCACCGATTTTATAATAATTTTTAAATTATGCAAAGACTTTCACAGCAGTTTGGTGAAAATAATATTATATTACATGCATACAGTTTCAAATATGTAGACATATATGCACAAAATTTCAATGATAAAATATTCATCGCATGAAATGAGAACGTTTCATTTAATACAAGTTAATAGAAAACTGTATGAGTTATTAATTCGTCTATATCAAAAATTTGGGATAACGAATAAGCATTCGAAGGTTTCTTGCAATAATTATCATGGTTGACAAATGGCACAAATGAATTTAACTAAACTATTAAATTTGAGTACAGCGTTCGCATATTTCCAATGGAAATTATGATGTTGAACAAAACGAACACTGTGTTCACCGTGTATTATTTCTCACATGTTGCAATTTAAAAAAAAAGATGAGATGAAAACAGAATTGCCATGTAAGTTAAATTACATTTTTTTTTGACGATATATTGTGTCGGTTTGTAAATAAAATTGAATTCATCCAATTGGTCAAAAAATGTCCGAGAATGAGTCCAATGTGCAAAACATTCAATTCCAATAATTGCATTAAAATTATCGTGTGTAATGTGAGCGGAGATGAATGGTTAAATCATCATTTCCCCATTTTTTGATTTAGTAAATAGATAATACGAGGATTGATCAAGTCAATCCTGAATATCAAATGGCACTGCTGTGAAATGTCCTATTACAGTTTTATACATATCTTATATGTTTTTCCAGACTAAGAATTGTTTGTTGAGCTGAACAAGAATTTAGATTGAAAAGATCAGTTGAATATTTCCATCGAAATATGACCATTTTATAGATAAAGAAATATACATTGTTAATATACCAATAGATAAATACACAAACACCTAACACCATTACTCATCATGCAAATAACCAAAATGCAGGAACGATTATTATTAGTTTATCCATGAATAGTAGTATAACATTGTCATCAGTGGTTTGTCAACCGGAAATTGCTTATTTATGAACAAAATTGGAATTTGTGCCAATGGAATGATTCTTGATGCATAGTCTACTACATACGATTTGCATACAAGTATGAAATATGCAAGACCAAAATGAACAGTTTTGATTAGTAATTTAATTATTGATAAATAAATAACATTCTGTGAATATTTCCTCATCCATTTCAAGCATTCCAATTGAATTCTCATTAAAAGAATTTCGATTGCTCGAATTCAACAGCGTTTTATGATGCAGAAATCAAATCTAAAATTTTCAATCAATTAAAACAGCTGAAGCTAAACGAAATACCAACCAAAAAAGAATATTAAATTCTGTAAATCGGTAGAAAATGTTCACAAACAAGTTTTGTATTTGTTCAATGTATTTGATTCTGTTGTTGGATGCGGTTTCAAGACGCACACAAATTTAGAGAAAACGCAAGGATTCTATCAGAGCCGATAGTGTATGGTATCGACTGACATTGTCCAGCAATCATCTGGAAATAAGCAATTAGGTGCTGCTATTTATGAAGTTAGAACAAACGAAATTATTAGAGTTACCAGAGGATTTTACAATTTTCCGAAGCGATTTTGAATCCAAACATTTAAGTTGTTTTGCTAGTAAAATCAGATAAATTTGTCCCGATCCAGTCGATGACATATTTACAACACAAATCAACAGATGAGAACTTTGAAAATTTCTTCAATCTCATTCATCAAATAAAAAAGGAATGTGTCATTTGATGTGTACGATTTTCAACTGAATTGAGGACCAAAACTTATTTCTCTTTTCATTTATAGTTCGAGGAAGAACCATTGCAACGTATAGTTGTCCTTTGGCTTACATTAATTTGCTAGATTTTGTAGCCATGTGCGCGAAGAAAAAAATAGTATAAAACAGATAAGAGCAAATTAACAAAAAAAAAAGAAAATAAGTCATGTACGTTACATCTCTCTAACAGACTGGGCCAAGTGTCTCACAAATAAGGAATGGTCGTTTTATACAGACCTTACTGTAATACACACAAACGTACATATAATCTAACTATATTGTATACAATGATACCATAGATCTGCTACGTTGCTCAACGTGAATGATGACAGCCAACATAACACACCAATGACAGTTCTCTGTAATAATAAACACATATTACTTGGGCCATTTTCCGAAAATATTATTGTGAATATTTTTTGATGGTTGAATTCAAATTTATGATAAAAATTTCGGTACACTTATACAAGTTAAGTGAGTCGGGTGGTGCGTATCTGAGTTTTATTTAAAAATAAATATTGAGGTAGGACCCGGCTAGTTTTGTAGTTTCAAATTGCTTGTGAAAATACAAAAGAGCCTCTAAACGCCTCAAAAGACCTCAATAACGAATAAAGAAAGAAAAGAAAAGAAAGAAAGAAAGAGATAAGTTTTTTACTTTTTCCCAAATTATGAATCAATTAAAATTCATTTGAAACAAAACGAGAACTTCGAGACGCCCTGAAAACCCTTTCTGTATTTTCAATATTTGGTTATAATTTATCGAAAACTGAAATTAAATTCTTCGATTCGAATCGATTGTGACACGTAGGAAAGAAGCAATCATTACTATGGCACCAGCTACCAAAAAATCAAATAATCAAATAAACAATTTTCTAATCAAATATGCAAATGTGAAATATGCAAAATCATTACTTGTTGATCCGGCCAAATTGCCAATCGTAACGATTGGCATTTTATTAGCTGAGCTCGTATTGAATATTTTCATAGTGCAATGTGTTAGCTATACAGAAATTGATTGGATTGCATATATGCAAGAATGCGAAGGTTTTCTTAATGGCACCACAAACTATTCACTTTTGAAAGGTAAACATCACCCGAATTTTTCTAATGTTTTGTTTTCTAATTTGAATTTTTTTCCTTCTCTATTTTTGCAATATTTGTGATGTGTGGCCGATGTCAACAGGTGATACAGGACCACTTGTATATCCAGCCGGATTCGTGTATATTTATTCATTCTTCTACTTTATCACAAATCATGGACAAAATATTCGAATCGCTCAATATTGCTTTATTGGCGTTTATCTGTTGCAAATGTATTTAGTGCTAAACATTTATGCAAAAAGCCGAAAAGTTCCACCATATGTTTTGATCATAAGTGCATTCACATCACATCGCATTCATTCAATTTATGTGCTTCGTTTGTTCAACGATCCAATTGCGATTCTTTTTCTGTATGCAGCATTAAATTGCTATTTAAATGGAAATTGGACGATTGGAAGTATTTGTTTGAGTTTGGGCGTTTCAGTAAAAATGAATGTTCTTCTGTTTGCTCCAGCCATTCTACTATTTTATATCGTTAACTTAGGCTATTGGAATACATTTAAGCAGTTGTCAATTTGTGCAGCGATACAATTGTTACTTGGTGCACCATTTTTGTTAACCCATCCGTTGGAATATTTAAAGGGCAGTTTCGATTTTGGGCGTATTTTTGAACACAAATGGACGGTTAACTATCGTTTTTTGCCACAAGAAATATTTGAGCATAAATATTTTCATTTGATTTTATTGGTTATCCATTTGTCATTGTTATTCGTGTTTGCTGTACCGACATATAAATTTTTCCAAACTTATTGCCGATTGCGAACGATTCAAGCTCAATTTGAACCTCAAATTGCAGCCAAAAATCAAGAACTGCAAAAGGAGAAAAATAATACCAGCAAAAAACAACGAAAACTAATTGTGCAAAACAATGAAAACGTAACCGACGAAGAGTTGAAAGTGAATGAGAAAATATTTTTGAATTCATTCGAAGCGATGCTTAAGAGAGCCAATGGCGGAGCAACGATACCACAAAATATAACAAAAGAACCAGAAAAACAAACCGAAGAATATGGAATATTTTTTGATAGAGTCGTCCAATTGGCCATTTTGCCAATATTTTTAGCTAATTTTATAGGCGTTGTGTGCGCTCGTAGTCTTCATTATCAATTTTATGTTTGGTATTTTCATAGTTTACCGTATTTAGCATGGTTTTCGGATTATGGTATTATGACGAAATTTTTAATACTTGGCGTCATTGAATTCGCATGGAACACATATCCAAGTACAAATGTATCAAGTTTAATGTTACATCTAAGTCATATTGTATTGTTGATTGGCATTGGCCGTAAATTATTTCGTGCTCATGCTCAACGATTTAAATCCCAATAGTGTGTCAGTTTGGTTATTTTTCGAATGATAAGATTTTCATGACTGTTGCTGTTATATACATCGTGAAAATTGTGAGCTCAAAATTTTAGGAAATTTATTTCGAGGATGTTATCGTCATTAACATTGGACAAACAAAAAACAAACGTTCAACAATGTTGTGCAACACATAAATAGATGCAATATTTTTTGATTTTTCTCTTTTTTTTTAAACAGAAAAACAAATAAAAAAGTGTAACGGCGATCCGATTCATTGGTCGCTGAATCAAAAAAAAAAACAAAACAAAAAAAAATCAGCAAGACTGTAGCATGTAAATGTGAATATTATTATTATCGTATTAATCGTTTCGAAATATAGAAATAAAAAATGTCGAGAGAAAAAAGAATAAAAGAAAATATTTGTCTAATTTTGTTCGAATTTTGTGATTATTATTTTTTTCGGCAGAATTTGTAAAGCTGATCCACAATTTTTATTTTACAAATATAAGTGTTTAATGTTCCATTTTCTATACATTTGTTTGTCAAATTCGCTTATTTCTTTGTTGTGTTGTTTAAATCGTTAAAAAATAAAAGAAATTCAATTTTTGTATAAATTTTAAACAAAAAGGGAAAGTATGACGTCATTCGATCCCTAATCACGATTGATTTTGAGCGGCTGGTGATTGCTCCCTGCTTCGTGTTGTTGGCGTTCGACAAAAATATCGTAAAAGAGTTGTTTCCGATTTACGGCGCGTTGGCGTAGCTGGTATACTATCATGATCATTACTACCATGCGATTGGCATGTGGACAAACGTCGTTGATTTCGATCGGTCAATTTGATTTTTTTCATTCTTGGTGATAAAATACCATTCGTTGGTTCGATTTGATGTAACAAATCACTGGAATTTATCACACCAATTTGTGTATCATGATGTGATGACGATACATTTGTTTCATTTAATTTTTCATTGAATTGTCGACTAATTGTTGAAGTTATTTTTTGTTTACGAAATTTCGTAAGCCAGTCAATATTCTCTTTGAATTTTCGTTTTGGTGATTGAAGTTTAAGATGCGGTGCATCACCGTCGATCACATAATTTGGTAAATTGGATGTAGGGGAAAATAGAGATTGTGAACAAGATGGACGATATGAGGTAGATGGTGTTCGTATGTCATCCAATCGATAGTGATTTGATTGATTGCGTTCATTTAATGGCGATAGCAATTTACCATTTTCATCTTTGTTGGGCGGTGTAACAATGTCCGATGGAATTGTTTCATCAACAGTTGAATTTGTTGATTGTGATATATGGTAACTATTTGAACCGGATGGTGCAAATAAACGTCGGGCACGAGTTTCAATTAATTGCCTCTTACTGTCGCCACCATATTGAAACTGTCGCTCAGTACTACCACCGCACATTTCATTATAATTTCGTTTCATTGCGGTTTTTTCCATTGAATTGGGCGTCGTTTCATTCACTTCAACAATACGTTTTAATGTTCGCGGTGTATTTTCTAAATCTTTTAATCGTCGTTTCAATGGACTTCGTTTTAGCGGTTGATGTTTTAATGTTTCCGTTTTGCCCATATAATTTTCGGATGTATCTGTGTCTAAATTGTCATAATTGATACGCCATATTTTGTGTCTGGAATCATCACTACAGGTTATGATCCGTAAATCTTTAGTTCGTCCCCACGCAACACATGTCACTTCTTCGGCATGTCCAACCAATGCAATAATCGGTTTTGGATTGTTCACGTGCCAAATGTATGCCTTTTCATCTTTGCTACCGCTTATTAAATACTGATCGTCAGGACTTAAACTTGATTTTATGTAAAATGTACTATTTGTGAGGCCAATATAATTAATTATTGGTTCGGTTTCATAAACACCTAAACCAAAACAATATATATGGTGATCCATACAATTGACATAAAGCCGTTGTCCAGTGCTATCAATTAATAGGTTTGAGTATCCCTGATGTGTTGATGAGCCCGGATATGGTATACTATGCTTTGGTACCGGTTCACGTTTATAACATGAATAATTTCGTCGAAGATCCCATACTTTGATCATTCCGTCACCGCCACCGCATGATACCAACGTATAGTCATCCTATCGAACAAAAAAATAAACATTTTTCATTCCGATCAAAATTTGTTATGAATTCAGCCACTTACTTGAAATGCTAGACCGGTTATACTGCTGGAAGATGTATACGGTGGTAATTTTGGTGTGGTTCGTAGATTTTTTGGTTTATATGCTTGTGGCGTACCTGGACCTGTAGCGTGTCCTCTATAAATGCAATTATCTGCTTTTGGTGCACTATTTGCATTCGGTCTGGATCGTGTATCCCAAATAAGAATAGCATTATCACGACCACCAGTTGCAAAACAGGCTGGATCTGTTCGACGAAATGCGACCGTTTTAACTGAACGTGTGTGACCATGAAATGAACGTAAATCTTCAAAACTACCATCATCACGAACTTGCCATAAACAAGTTGAATGATCACCTGCAACGAATTCAATTTCAGTAAATGAACAAATTTTTGACGATTTGAAATTTTCAAATATTATTAGTTGTTGATTCCCTTACCCGATGCCGAAACAAATTGCATATGACCTGGAACCCATTCAACATCAAATACAGCATTCGTATGGCATGGATGTCCTTTAATTGGTTGCTCAACACTAATATCGTCATCACTTCGATTATTTGTATTTTGTATGGCAACTCGACCATCTTCATTAGCTATGGCCAATATATGTCGATGATTTTCGTTATTTGCAAATTTAGCAGCAAATATTGGCGGATGATATTCCGAATTATCGGATGCTGGTGCTATTCCTCGCCAACAATCAAGTTTATGGGCTACTAGTCGTGATATTGCAATATCATATTGCTTCGGAACGTCTGCAGTAGAAAAAATTACATAAACAACAACAACAAAGAAAAACATGACGAATTACGAATGTTTTGTGCCAAAATTAAATGATCATTATGCTCCGGGCATGTCAATAAACTCAAATTTATTATGCTCCGTCATCAAAAATATAAGTCAAGGAAACAACACATCGATTTGCTGACCACGACAAAAATATTATCATTCCAAATCAATTCACTGTTACGCCATTGTCTCTTTTAAAAAGCATAAAATATTCGATAGCAATACTCACAATAACCATATTGTCGTTTATAAAACTCAACCACCGAATTCATTTCAATTCTATTTAAAAAAAAAAAACTAATTTATTTTTAACTGGAAAATACGTCTTTTATTTCTATCTATTTTTGTGTGTACATTTGATGAGCATCCAAAACGATTTAGGATAAATACACTTAAAATTTTAAGCTGTTTGGCTCCAGATCGAAATTCGTAAAATGAACAAATGAATCGAATGCATGATTTAATTTTCAGATATAGATTTCGGCAGCCGACTCAATTTAGAAATGACGAGGAAATTTTTTTTTTTTTGGCGCACTAAATGCAATTTGTGTGTGTCTAACTGGCGCGTAGTTTGACAGTTGAATTTGAAGTTGGAAGCCAACAACAAACGAACAGATGAATTTACGTTCTAATTGAAAAGCTTGAACGATTGTACAGTGAGAGGGCGCTGATTCAGTTTTGAATACTTTAACATTTTTTACTATTTCAGCTGTTGACTGTTCACTGTTCACATATTTAGTTTTTTATACACATTTTTCATATGTGGTATATATGAATGACAATTGACAATTGACAATACATCGGGGAATATGTTTTGGATACTTACGTTTAAACAACGATCTGAAGAATGTTCATCTATTTCAATTTTCGAATGTTTTTAGCACGCACGCAGTGCATTGCATTTTTTGGATGTTTTCAAATTATTTATGTTTTGAGGTCTAAACCGATTACTCATCATTCATTCTTGAAATTGAAAATAAGAAAAAAAAAAACGTGCATCACTTAACATTTAGCAATTAATTATTTGCTTAAATGCAATCAAAATCATAATAATGTTTTTGTGTCGGTCGAACGATCGACGATTCAAGCTTAATTTTTATGAATGATTCAGACGATTACACTTTTATTGCCCCTCAAAAATATGGGACGAGTTCAACAGACGTTCAATGATATCGTATTCCATTGTTTTAGATTGACGCAGGTTGAGAATCGTAAAAAGATTTTCCTAGAATCAGATCAATTTCATTCAATTTTGCACATCAATTTATGCATTGAGCTAATTACTAGTTTTTCTTTTTTTTTTTTTTTTTTTTTTTTTGAAATCATGTAATTCACCAAGTGGGAGAGGCGATTCTTAGCACTTTTAAAATTCAAATCAAACGAATACATATAAATAATGGACTGGATGCATTGGATATTTTAGTGTTTAGATAGTTTTTGATTCAGTTGGATCATCTCTGCATCTCAAACAGGAAAAACAAGATCATTAATACAATGTGGAAGTTATCAGCTATGTTGATTCTCTGTCTGTGCTCCGTAAGCATATTATCCGATATTCTGAATTTTGAGTGCATTTGAATGGTTTGTTCTCTATCATTTTCGTTTTTGTAGAAAATAGAAGGCCAGGACTACGATTGTGATCAATCGCCACCAATATCAGTCGAACCATTAACATGCTGCAAAATCAGCAAACCATTTGATCGAAAGAATTTTCCAGAATGCTTTTTGGACTCGGTTATAACAACAACCATTGCCATACCGTCAACTACATTGCCATCAATTCCAGTGACTGAACTGAATGACGATTACGATTATCCGATTAATAATTTTGGTTACAATGGGAACCGAGAACGACCATCATATCGTGACCGTAAAAATGAAAAAAGACGCAACGGTGGAAATAACCGATATAATAATAATGAGGATAATTATCGCGGTGACAGCTCAGATAACAATGAACGACGCACCAGTAATAGCAAAAATAACGATTATAACGAAAATAACGAAAATGAAGATGATTACCCTTGGAAACATCATCATGATCATCATCATTGGGGCTGGGGACATCATCGATTTGGAGGATATCATGGCAGTCGGCATCGAAGGCAAGCCATTTTTCAGCCATCTGCCCAACGCAACGTATGTATTCAAATTACAGATTGATTAAAAAAATTACAGATTGGCACAAAACATCTTTTTTTCATTTCTTTTTCTCATTCCTTGCAGCAATGCGCAATCGAATGCATTTTCAATCAGACTAGCATTCTGTCGAATGGACGATTCGATCGGGATATTGCATTAGAAGTTTATGCCGATTATTATCCAGAAGTTCCAATCGATTTACTTACTCGAACGATTGACAAATGTTCGAAACAATTAAGAAACTATCGTCTCGGAAATCGACGCAGAAATCGTAATCCAAATTATAATAAATTACCGAATCGACAATGTCGTAACGGTTCTGGGTTATTTGCAACATGCTTTAATCGTGAGATTTATCGAAATTGCCCAGTTGAATTGGATAACGATAGTAAGTTCTTTGGCAAACGATGATATCTCTCTGGAATTAGAAAAATCGAAATTGAAATGTAAACAAATTTGTTTTTCAGGCGAAGATTGTCTGTCATTGCGAACATTTATTGATAATTGTTCACCCATCCGAGGAACGAGAGAAATTGGTGGCATAGCAAATGTTGATGTCGATGAATATGGTAACATAATTCTCGATGACCCACTTAATTGAGTCCAACAAAATGTCCGTTCGTGGTCGGATATCATCGATTTTCAATACCAGCTCCTATTGTTTCGAAATTTTGAATTAAATTTAGATCAATTTTTGGTTATTGTTGTGCATCTGAAAAAGATACACAAAACTTTTATTAATTCCGTAAAAAATGTGAATAGCAAACCTTTTCAAATGCGAAAATAAATGATTCATCAGAAATTGTTAGTTGTTTTGTTCATTATCGTGTTGACCTTATTCTCATCACAGAAATATGTGTAGTTGAAGGCCAATGCATAAGATGATTCATTTTCTCACCGATTGAATAATAATAATTAATTGTATTGTTGTCTGCACGCGTTATTCATTCAGATAAACGAAAAACCAAGGTTATATGGGTTGAATCGACATTTCCGAGCTACGGCCAGAAAGTGAGAATTTTTCACGAAAATTTTATGTATTAATCGAATGAACAGAAGCCATCAATTTTCGTTCGATTATTGATATTGAAAGATTCAATTGCTTATGTGAATTTTTTCTTTGTAGTGATCAATATGGGGAAATTCACAAGTAGTTCCAATTAAATACCTCAACTTGATATAGATGATCATTGATCATCATTCAATTGGGTTGACAAATTCCGGTTCAGCAATTCAGTTGATTTGGATACATACGAAGTCCAGAAAAAATGCGCACAAATATTGATCAAATCATTAAAAATGGCCGAGTTGACGAGGTCTGTTTTTGTTCACATTGCCGCTCATTGTTTGGAAATTAATTTTTCGGTGTTTTTTTTTTTTTTTGCTCGATTCGGCATATGAACATTACTTTTTGAATATTCTATGGAAATGCGTAAGTGTGACGATCACTTATCGTTTTTGCTGAATTTTCAATAAAGCAATTGTTTGGAGTTTTTTTTTTTCATTTCAGAATATATTTTCGTTGTCGATTTCATTCCGTTCGTTTGATTTCTATTCATGGATGCCCTTCTATTTAGGCCATTTAATATTTTGAGAGCGATGTCTCTATAATTTTCCTCAATTAAATGATGTTTTCGAAACCACTGGATTTTTTTGTTTCATACATTTCTCGTAAAAAAGCAAATCACAACAATTTCGATTGTGATATAAAATGAGTAACGAAACCAAAATATCAATCAGTATACATTGAGTGAGCATCATACAAATTGTGCGAATAATATTCTTATAAAATTTTGAATATACAGTGATTTTGTGCTTAGAGCCCATTGAATTTACATCGATTTTGATTAAAACAAAACAAGAAGAAAATTAAAAACGAATGGAAAAAATGAATAATTTACAAGTAATTGGCATTTTGTTCGGTTCATTTTTCATATCAACAGTGCTGTGCGATCCACCAAAAGCGAATGTTGATCCAAAATGTTTAGCACCACCACCAAGTGATGTCGATCCGATGACATGTTGCAAAATTCCAGAATTATTGGACCCACAATTGATTAATACGTGCGCAAGTAAAGTTTATGGACCGCCGTCAACACCATTACAGAATGGTAATGCAAATGAACCGCCTTTTGCGCCGCATATTCGAGTAAGTTAATATCTTAGAAAATGAAGGATGAAATAATGATTATGGTCTCTTTTTTCTCTTTTGCAGTGTGTCACCGAATGCATTTTAAATGAAACCGGGATTTTGGTTGATCGTAAATTTATGCCAAATGTTGCAGCTGATATTGCTAAAAAAGCCCTTGGACCAAAAAACGTTTGGATACCGGTTGTCGAAGAGGCTCTTAAAGTTTGCAATGAACATGGTATACAATTTCTAAAACAAAACACGAATACATATTACTATAGCAATAATAAAATATTTCTTCTTTGTAACTTCAAGCGATAAAAGCAACATTCAAAGATCATAAGGCATGTGGTCACATGGGCGCATTTTTTGGTAGCTTGCTTGAATACGCAGCTATTCAAAAATTGTCCACAATCAGCCTGGGTTAATGGTAAGATTTAAATTTGTTCTCTGGTTTTTTTAAATTTTTTATTTTCTAATTAAACTTTAATTCGATGGTTTTCAGCAAAAGGATGTGATGATTTACGAGATACTACCATAAAATGTCCAATTATTGCCCCAATTCCAACTCAGGATTAATGTATGAATGACAAACTAAAGCCAATCACAGATCTTGGACAAAAAGGTTGTTTAATTATTAAGGAATTTATTTCCAACGAAATGTAATTTTATTTTATTTTTTATTGTTTCATCAGTTCTGTTTATGTAAAATGAATTAAATCACATATATCTATAATTGAATTTTAAAAATAAATCGAGTTTCTGATATTCAATTTGAAACGGATATTTATAAATTTATTGAATGGATGCATTTTATTCATTTTTTTCTTCATTTTCATCGATATGATCTGTCAATGCAATAAAATTTGAACATAGCATATTGTTTGCATAATGTTCTAATGCCTTCAAATGATTATTGTGAATGCGATCTGTCTGTGCACTGGCACGTCGATCCATCAGCGTTTGATTTAAATGAGCCAAATATCCCAAATTTTTTCGAAATTGCTTGGAATCCTCCGTCATTGTTGTCAAATCCATAAAGCTTGATAAATAAATTTGCTGTTCAGCATCCAATATATCCATAAAATTTGTTGGCATATTGTTGATCACATCGCTAAAATGCATAATCAAATACTATTCAATTGTTCCCCTTCTCATATATAATGATAATAAATGAAAAGAAATGGATTCAAACAAATACCCCATAACAAATGCTTGCTCCATTTGGATTTTATCAGCGCGAATAAGTGATTTCCAATTTTTCATTTCTTGTACAAGTTGCTGTTCATAACTTGTTTCTTCTGTTACGAGTTTCATTTCCTTCCGAGCTGGTGACTTGAATTGTGAATTTTCTAAAAAATTTCATTTCAAAAAAATTATTTTGATGATGGTCACGCTCAATAAAGTATTTTGTTTGGTGTTCATACTTACCAGTGTTTCGGTTTGGTGTAGTTATTGCCGTAATATTTCTTTTTAAACTCCGCTCTGAATCTATCATTTCAACGGCTTCGGCCGGTTTTCGCAATTGTTCCATCATTTTTACTTCAGTTTTTTTTTTTTCAATTCAAACCTCTAAAATACTCAAATACACAACGTTGTTTACATGGATTGATGACTATTTTTCGGTTGATTTTATTCGAATAGCTGTCAATTTGAGCATTTGACATTACACCATATAAAATTATATTTTTAGTGTGTTCCGATGCAAATTAAAAGTATATTCCGATTGCCGTGTATTATAGCGTCATTCCATATGGAATATACTTAAATCGTTGACATTTCATCAACCAAAATTCCTTCTTCATACAGCAATGTCGGTGGGTGAACTTGTTTTTTAATTTCTCCGTAAATAATCTCGAATCATCGGCGTTAAATTTGTGTTTTTTTCAAATAATTTTTACCAAATCATTTTGCTAAAACAATTTCCTATCGATATTCAAATTTATTTTTCAGTGACGTGGAAATTTTTTTAGTAAAAAATGTCTTGTGAAAAATGTCGTTGTTGACTGAATACATTTGTTGTTCATATGAATGAATTCAAAATTTGCAGTCAATGTGTGAATTATTGAAATGCGCCGATGATTGAAATTACAATCAAATATCTAAAGCATATCACAATTAGAAAAAAATATTAATCGATCGTTTATAATTGTCATTTTGAATAGCCTGCCGCAACACAAGCTGCTCCGGCTGGAGCCAAAAAAATCAAAAAAGACCCAGCTAAAAATGTAATGCGCGATTTGCATATTCGTAAATTGTGCTTGAACATCTGTGTCGGTGAATCTGGTGACAGACTGACCCGAGCTGCCAAGGTAATTTCAAATTCTACATCGATTTTTATTACAAAAAAAAAAAGAAGAAAAAAATAGAAAATTGCAACTTCTTTTGGATAATACACGTTGAACATGTGTATTCTAACCTCAAATGCTCATGTGTTCTAAAATTGACATTTCTCATATTGCCGTAGGTTTTGGAACAATTGACTGGCCAACAACCAGTATTCTCAAAAGCACGTTACACCGTTCGTTCATTCGGTATTCGTCGTAATGAAAAGATTGCCGTTCACTGTACCGTTCGCGGAGCTAAAGCCGAAGAAATTTTGGAACGTGGTCTTAAGGTAAATATTCAAAAAAAAAAAAATATATATATCAAAACAATGTGCTACCAAATGGAAATGTGTTCACAGTGTAACTATGTCTAGTTTATTGCTGCGGTGCAGGTGTTTGTGTGCATTAGAATGTGATTATCATTGGTCGTGGAGAATTTTTTCCCATTTCTTTTCGATCGATTAATCATAAACAAGATGCTAGAATAATTTGTCTATCAATTTGCGACAATCGTTTACTCAATTTTCTTACTAAGCGATTTACATACGAGAGATACAATTTGCAAAATTGAATATTCAACTGGTCCATTCTAATACAGACGAGAGTCCAGTGAATGAGTTTCTAAATTTGATTTTTCTTGCTTGTTTATTTGTAGGTTCGTGAATACGAATTGAGACGTGACAACTTCTCAGCCAGCGGTAATTTCGGTTTCGGTATCCAAGAACACATCGATTTGGGTATCAAATACGATCCATCAATCGGTATTTATGGTTTGGACTTTTACGTTGTATTGGGACGACCAGGTTAGTAATTCAAACATTTTATACATTAAATTTTAATGTTTCAATTGGCAACATAATTAGGAGAATTTCTGGATTTTTACCCAAGATTCTTCCAGTCTCGTTGCTAAGATCAACGCAATTTTCTGCTGATTTCCGTATATTGTCACATTTACATGATCCTATACGAAGGTGGAAGAATTACAATATTCCAATAAACAACACATGCATATCGTTTGTTATTTGATTCGATATTCAATTAATCTCGATTTTATTTGTCTTTGCAGGTTTCAATGTTGTCCACAAACGCCGCAAGACCGGTATGGTTGGTTTCCAACACCGTCTCGGAAAAGAAGACGCCATGAAGTGGTTCCAACAGAAATACGATGGTATCATCTTGAACAGCAAAGCAAAATAAATTTTCATTTCGGCGTACATCTTGTTTTTTTAAAAATTTAACAAAATTTATTCTTTTGTTCATTTTATGGAACCGTACAATGGAATATTAAATTTACCGATACGACAACATACGAGCAAACTGTGTTTTTTCTTTCACTTTCTATATTTTGTGATTCAGTTTTTTTTGTTGTTTTTTTTTTTCTGGATTGTTTGGTTGTTTGATTGTGTGAGTCACTAGCACGTGCTGCGATAAAAATGTGAAGATCCATTCAAAACATCACAACTTTTAATTACCAAACGTGAACCAAATCAAACATGTGTTGGATGAAAATTAAAAAAAAAGAATTCGGAGCTTGAGCTTGGAAATCAATGACAAGCTAAGAGTTTGCCTTGAATCCATTTTTATCGAACTGATGCGTCCCAAGCCAACACCATCTTCAGTGTTTCATTAGATCGTTTAATGGTCACCCGTTTGACACGTAAATTACTTGCAAAATCGCATTCTTTAAGCAAACCAATCGTTTGTAGTAAAAGTGTTTTATTGTCTCACCTATGTCGTTTGGGGCTGCCTTCGAAATAAAACCACATCCCATTCTCCGGCATCAATAATGGTCATTGATCAGTCTTTCGCTACAAAAGGATTGATTTTGAACATTTTTTTCTTTTAAAATTTTTGTTATCAAATTTATTAAATCCTTCATTTTTTATTAATCCTGAGATCGTTTTTAAATATCTTATTTAATTTGCATAAAGTCTGGATTCAGAAGCCACTGCGATTCCATAAATGAGTTTATTTTCCAATTTTTTCCAACCTCTACTTTGATTTTTTGCTATAATTTTCAAATATTCGCGCAGCTGTGGTTGTGACACAATGTATCGTGAATGTTCCTTAAGGAAAAGACCTAAATAGCTTTGGGTCAATTCAAAATTACAATTTGTCGTTAGCATATGATTGATCATTTTCATAAATTGGAGCATAACTATATCGTTTCCACCCGCATGCGGATCAAGTGATTTAATTTCAAAATCAACCATCGATGGACCCAATCCAGTGATATGTAAAATACACTTTTCAAAGTTATTGCTTTTAACGCTGCCATCTAAGCATCTTCCGAATGCTGTTAAATTTGAAAAATGATTTGAATTTGCAATGCGAACAAGTTCTTTTGAATTATTATTTGCTTCGGTCTTTGCATCAGCAAGATCAAATTGAAAGTCCAAACCGGCAACCGTTGGCAAAAAGAAACTGGCATGTTTTGGTTTCTTCAATGGAACCTTTGGTTGATTACGTTTTTTTACCACATCCAAATTGAGTAGATTTTGCCATCTTGATGCAGCCAATGTTGACATTGTAATCAAATCACTATCAATTTGTATCGGAGTTTTGTAGTTCGAGCTGGCATTTATTGGTTCAATAGTGGAATCAGTTGGAATTTCATCATTTTCGACATTCAGATCTGATGAAATAGGTAGATCAATTTTGGGTGGTTCCGAATGTGGATCAATGGCCGACAATGAAATATGTGAAAATAGTGACTTATTGGCCCATGTATAAATGCCTAATTTATTGACGTGAGCGGTTGCTAAGAAATCACCAGCCGGTGACATAGTTAACGATATGCAAGCTGCATCCATTTGAAAATGATCAATCATGTATGCCGATGGAATGTCAAATACTTTGATTGAACAATCCATTGAGGCTGTTATTAACCAACGGCTATCTGAACTGAATGTTGCATCCGTGATTCGGCCAGAATGACCGGAAAATTTACGAATTATCGTACATGTGTCACAATCTAATATATTAACAGTAAAATCATCTAAAACAATGCAAACTAATGCATTTTCAGAATGGCCACGGAACATGGAAACGCCGACCGACAATGAAAGTTTATTTTGTGGCAAACCACATTGATCATTGAAATGCCAGAATTTTATAATACCATCACTGTCACCGGATACAACGGTTTGATTCAAACAATCACTGTATACACCACGCACGGCCATTTTATGGGCTGTTTTTGTAGTTCCACCGTAATGTTGCCGATGAATACCTGATTGGATATTGAATCGTTCTACGTCACCGTTTGAATAACCTGCCCCCGAAGAGAATCCAAATTAGAAATATTCATTTGTCCATACATGTTATTCAATTATTATTTTACAATACCAATGATTACAAAGTTTCCGCAATGAGTCAACGATATGCAAGTTGCTTCAACGCTGAAATCGGTTCGATTTTTATTTTGGAATTTTTCCGGCACCAATTTCAAATCACCCATTTTACATTTATGGAATGACCATGTGGTGGCCATTACAAGGCCTGAATGAATAGCTGCAATGTTATCCCATTCCTTTTCTCGCGTACATTCGCTGGTAAAGTCGATAATTGGAGGCATTTGAAATGGATCATCTTGCAAACGATCTAAACAAACGAATGATCAAGGTGAAAGCTCAAATGCTCAAGTTAAAGTCAAGAGATAAACTTACTCTTTTTCTTGGATGCCTTTCTATTATAACTTGCTTTGCCAAAACTTCTGCTCAATGTTTCGGAAATAGTACTGATGGCTCGTAATGATGAATCTTCGCCAGACGACAAGATATTAATACCATTGGCTCCGTAATCTGTATAAATATTCTATGTCAATCAATTCTGAAATTAAACAGATTTACAAAACTTACATTTAATACAAAGTGGAGGTGCTGAATGTCCTTCCCGAATTCGCAATAATCTAGCTCGACCATCAGGCAAATCGAAAATCCTAATGAATTAATTAAATCATTAGTTGATTTTATTTGGCAAAATATTTTAAAAAATAATTGGACCGACCATAATTTGATCGAATTATCAGCGGACGATGTAAATAATAATGGTTCATTGGTCATGCAAACTGCACTGGAAACACTGTCTGTATGAGCATGAAATTGACTAAAAATAACTTTTTCATCTAAATCCCAAACAACAACATGACCATTTGTGCTGCCGGTTATCATGTGCGAATGATTATCCGTTCGAAATGTAATGGATGTAACCGCGCCCCAATCTTGTTTAAACTGCATAACAATTTCATCGTATTTTAAATTCAACAAATTTATAGTTCCATCAGCAAGGCCAATGGCAATTACATCGATAGCCGGTGCCGGTTCAAGAACAACGATTTTACTTTTAAACTTTTCGAATGTATGAATCAAAGCTGCTTTCTTGATATTCCATAGTTGCAATGATCCCTGTTCACTGCCTAATACAATTTTATTCAGATATGTTGGCGGATGACACATAGCCGAAACTCTGAATTCTTCATTATTAAATTGAATTTCGCAAAATTCTGTTTCATCTTGAACATTCCACACTTTGAGCACACTGTCCAAATCGACGGATATCAAATGTTGAACACCGAATGGTAACAAAATGTGAACAATTTTCTCATGACCATCGAAATGATGTCGAACTATATTTCCAGCACGCCATGCATATATCTTCGATCCGGCACTGGTATAGACAAAACGATTATCCGATGTAATGCAAGTTATGTCCTCTGGATGCAAACCACTGACGCAAATCAAACGAAAATGATTGCAACTATAAACATGAAATGTTCGTCCAACGCTTGTTATTATTATATTCTCTTGACGACGTGTTGCAAAACGAACGGTGGCCGATAAATGATTACAAACATGGCCAAGCGAACGATTTCGCTGAAAAATTTTACTTCCCGGCATTTCAATTTGATTTCGAAATATTTTACGTTAAGCGAATGGAATCTGTTTGCTATATCTTAATTCTCACACTAAGTATCAACGATTGTTGCTATTGGTGCTTTGATGACCGCACATGTGCTTGTTTCAAATTGACATTTCTCACATGTGGGACGATGACAGTTTGTAATCGTTTTATATCGGTAGTGCAGAATACTGTTTTATTTTCGTATATAGATAGGAACCAGTGGTTTCTCCTCCTCTATGGATATATTTTTTGTGAATTATTTTCGGAAAATTTTTATGCATGTAATAATGATCCATTTCTGTCACAGTTATTTTTTCACTAAACCTTTTGTTCCCGGTAAATCAGTTACATTCTTTTAATCATCGCATTTTTTCTTAAGCGATTTTTTGTTTAGTAAATTCGAATTCTCGTCAGCAAAACGATTTCTTGCTCAATATTCCAACTCAAAACAGTTGCTTTGATTTGTCGTTTGCAATTGAGGACATATGACAGTTTTCTGAAAATACGATAACACTGCATGGTTTGAATATATGTATAAACCCTATAAATGAAATGAAAAATGAATGAAACTAAATGGAGACGCCATTGAAATGTTTTTTGTTTTTTTTTGGCTGAATTAACATATACGTAAAAGCATTTCATCCCCTTCTAAGTCACACATGGCAAAAATATATATATATATATATATATGTCGCAACGAATAAATTGGTTAATGCGCATGCTTTGAATTTATTTTACAACGCAATGGATGCAGAACATAAACCACCCCTGTTTTTTCTCTCTGTCTTTTCCATGAAAACATTCTCTAAATTGTAACCGTATGCGTAACTTTGTGGAAGCATATACGTTATTATTTTTTTTTTGTGTTTAACAATAGCTAATAGCGAAAAATGAAAACAGTCCTATATCACGGTGTCCACTGTACAGTTATCATCACACATCAACACCACTTTTACCATTTATCTCAACAAACAAAAAACGCAAAGAAAATTCGAAAGTTTTCAAATTATTATCTATTTTCCCAAAGTTGCCAAAAGAAGGAGAAGATATTCCGATTATTTTTAAGCATCGCTGAAAACTGGAACAACCAAAAAACCAAATAAGCTGTTATTCGCTCTGCGTTTTAAATTAAAAATGAATCCCAACAATCGAACCAGGGGAAAAAATCGATAATTGCAAAACGTGTATTACAACAAAAACATAGTGGTGACGAGTAACGACCGTGTACAATACAGGCCATAGGAAAAACAATTACACCAGGCAAGAACATCCCATTTTTCTCTCATTGAAATTTTTGTTCAAATTTTGCTCTATTCCCTTTTCTCATTTTATTTTGTTTTTGAAATTTTCATTTTGATCATTTCAAATAAAAGCAAATACACATTATTTTCACGAAAAATATGATTTGTAGTTCATAGTATTCGGTTTTAAGCTTAAATCAAAAATGAATAAAATAAAAAGTTTCGCTTCAATTCCAACTGTGACTTGAGCTCACCAAGTTCATTCTCATTTCATGAAAAAATGTAATACATTTCCGAAATTTCGATTCTGTTCAAAGTGTCATTCATGCATTTCTTCTTTTCCTTTATTTCTATTTACTTTGTTCCAATTTCTATTTCAATTTGACACATTCTGATTTTAATTTAAACACATTCAGCTCACATTTTTAATTATTGTTGAATGAACTCTAAAGCAAAATTCAAAGTTAAGTTTTCTTGAAATAATATTTTTCGTTGGAAAGAAAATATACTCACAGAACCACACATTTGATTTTAATTTAATAATTAATTTAATTCAATATTGAAAAAATAAAATAAATATATTTTTTGTTTGTGCATTCGTTGTATTCGATAATGCGGCATAAATTTGATTTTGTGGAATAGTTTGCATATTAGGACACACACAGTCGAGGGTGGAAAAATGAACAATGAACAAGCCGAGTTTACACGCACACATTTATTCAAAAATCTGAAAACCGATAAAAGCGCCTGAATTGTCTGTTTTATTTTCCTCGAAAAGGCGAAAACGAGAAATCGGCCAATAAAGATGTGAACAAACATGAAGGCAAATTTTTGTTTGATTTTCGTGCCAAAAGGGCCCGAAACTACGACGAACCAATTTTAATCTTAACAGAAAACAAAAACAAAAACAAAAAAAATCACAAATGTCTTCCAAATACTTTGTGAACTAATTTTTAAGAATGTAGAACGTAAGAAAAAAAAGAGAGCAAATCTTTTTATTTGCATTGAACGAAGTCTTCCAAACTATTGTGCATTAATAGTTAACTTCTCAAATATTATAACGCAAGCGGAAAAAACACATTTTTATTTATTTATACAAAAAAAAACTATTTATATTGTATTTGAAAAAAAAAACTCACTACTTTAAATGATGGCAAAAAAACAAAAACTTACCCACAATTCAACGGCATATAAACATTTTCATTCGACATCTCAATCAAAACGTCGTAATGGTAAAAATCGAAAGAAATATTTCGAACATGATACTCGAACGCAAACGATTCGATCGATTGTAAATCCAATTAGTGCACCTACATCGGCAACAGCAATAGCATCAGCACCGACACCCATAAAAAAAATCAAATTTAATAATGAAATCAATATTTATGAAACGACAAATGCCGGTGGTAATTTGGATCCAAAATCAAAATCATCGATTAATCGAAAAAAATTCCGCAATCGACGAATATCCAATTTAAAAATTCAAACAACAACAACCAAATTACAAAAACAATTGATAGAAACACAAAAAAAACTACAAAAACAATTGCTTGCATTGCAAACGCATCAACATCAACAAAATCATTCATTCCTTGCATTCATTCGACGATCGAATTGTATTCAAATGCCGATTAATGATGATTCACATTCAAATAAGATAAATAATGATGATGCTGATGATTATGGTCATGAACATGTCCATAGGTCATTCAATTCAATTTCCAAACATCTCGATTGTTCTGACATAATTTGCAAACATTTTCAAACGTTGGATCAAAATAAATGCCTGGCTAACGATAAAATAACGGAAAAAGGGAACAATACCACGGCTATTAGGTAATCCGATTCTAATAAAAACCAAAAAAAAAATCATAATTAAATTATTAAAAAAAACATTCAATTGACTTACCAACAATTAAAGAAATGAAAATGATTTTTCGTTTCCAAATTGTGTTGTTTGTTTTTGTTTTGTGTTGCGTTTTGGTTTTTTCATTTTGCTTGTTTGTCCAAGTGGAACAAAATTAGGATTTAAATTTTGTTTTGGTTTTGGTTTCCAGTTCATGCGGTTCCATTTTATTTAGGTGTGAATTGTATCTTTTTTTCTTTTTTTTTTCTGGTAGCTAAATTGCCCAATAAACGAACCCTGAATGAAGATATAACTTTTTTGTCTTCTGAGAAATAAAAGAAAAAGAGAGAGAGCGAGCTTCAAAGGGGATCATTTCTGGTTTTATGTTTTCATCGAATGATTGCTTGTATTTTAATTTAAATTGATGATTGGAAAAAGTAATACGAAGCCGATGACGATGACGAAAATGGTTATCTATTCTTTCGTTGTCATGCTGGGTTTGACTTGGATTTTGATTAGTTTTTTTTCGATTTTTTTTCTTTTTTTGTGTCTTTGTTAAATCGGCTCATAAGCGAATGCATGAATTCTGGTTAGACTAGTCTTCTGTCAGTTAAATTTGGATTTTTTTTTTTAATTTTTTTTCTTTCTCTTATCACGGTTGTATTAAGCCATTTGACAAATAATGTTGATAGCTTTACTTGTATTAATTTTTCGAATAAATTCGTCGAGGAAGAGACGAACCCAATGCTCGCTCCTTCGAAATAAATGAATATATGTATATATGTATGAATAATAATCGCACACTCTCTTTTTCTACCATGATTTTTGATTTATTTATTTTTTCCATGTTTTGAATGCATTCAAACACACGCATACAACCAATTTTATGAAGACGATGAAATGAAACGATGGATTTTTTCGCTTTTATTTCGCAGACCAAAAATTGCTTGTGATCCGAAAAATTGTATCACAAGTGCGGATCGAAGATCAACGGATCTTTGTTATTGTATTGGGGCCAAAAGTTCTTTAGTCCCTTCGATTGACAAACGGTCGAAATTGAATTTGAAAAGGCCATTGCTGAAAAGTATCGTTCGAAATAAAGAGACCGAAAAACCGGTGAAAAACATAAAACAGGAACCATTCCACAGCGACTATCCGGAACTGAACAAAGTATCGGATGAATGTCTAGCGGACAAAACCAATATGCAGTTCGATAAAAAACAGAATAAACAGATCAATTCATATTTCAAAATTAATGATACAGATAATGGACGATCGTATTCGCCTCCATTACCAAAATCGAGCCGCATAACATCATCGCTATCGAATAACTCACAGCAAATGGCCTCTGCTAGTACTGAGGCCAAAGAAGTGCGAACAAATCGGGATAAAAAGAGCAACAAAAAGAAAAAACGACGTAGACGTTCATATTCGAAAAGTTCACGTAGTCGAAGCCGGTCAAGGTAAATTAACATATTTACTGAAGCCCAGCTCGATTAGTATCCATAGATTAGTTTTTAACTGAAATAAAAATACAAAAACAAAAAAAACTTTAACAAAAAAAACATATCCCTTTCGAACAGATCATATTCCCGACGGTCACGACGTGCATCATCGTCGTCTCGTTCCCCATCCCCATCGAGGAGTTCCAAACATCGTGATCGTCGCTCATCCAAACGTGACGATTGCACATGTAATTGTCGATGTTCCAATTCATGCCGAAAATCTTCAAAAAAAGAACGCAATTCCAGCAAACGATCCAATTCAAAAATTAATTCCAAATCACCTTCTAATGACCGTGATCAAAGTATCAATTTCAATTCAATTAATTCCTCGTATGCATTCAATTCAAAATCAAATAGCCTGTCAACACAATGTGATGCCAACAAAAAAAAAGTGCTCGGTGTATCTGTTGATGCCAAATCGAATGGTATGTTTGATTACATTTATGAATATTGAACATATCTTTAGATGCCATTGATGTTTATCTCGATATTTCATTGAAATTTCAATTTTTTTTTTGTCAATTAACATGTCACACATGTAAATAGTTTCAGTAGTTGATTTTTTTTTGGAGTGTTAATCCATTTGGTTTTGTCTTCTTTTCATCAGGCGTGGCATTTAAAAAGAAACTAATAACTCTGAATACCGGCATTTTGCTGAAACAACAACCAATTGTAAGACTCCAATCATCGCCCGGTTCAGGCAGCGACAGTGATAATGAAATTGACGATCGTTTTGACAAAAAATATGAGGAATTGCTAACATTTGAAACGCATGAAGATGAACGTCGTGAACAACGTTTATTGAAAGCACTATCCGATATAGCAGCAAAAGCAAAACAAAAGATTCAATCAATCACCGATACAAGTATGGCCAAAAATAATTCTGACAAAAATCACAATGAACGTTCCGTTCCGAAAACAACAAAAATAGCCAAACAAGAAAATGTACGACGTTTGCATGAATCACGTGATGATCGGAACTCAGATCGAAAAGACACGGATGCTGAGGACGACCACGAATATTCACCGCAAAATAAAAAACACACATCAAGACGATCGAGACATGAAAGCACCAGTAGCAGCAGCAAAGAAGATGAAAGATCACCGTAAGTTATATTTAACAAATTTAATTTAAATGAATGACAATAAAATGAAAGAAATTTGCCCCGAAAATTCTTTTGATAGACGTTCGTCACGATCTCCATCGATTCCGAGACGACGTGGTTCACCAAGTTTTCTTGATCGACGCCGAATCACTAGGTAGGTCCTGTAAATTTAAACGATAAACTCATTCACATTTCACAAGAAATTGATGAAAAAAAAAAATATTTATTTTGATTTCATAGTGCACGCAAAAAGCCGATTCCGTATCAAAGATCGTCGCCATATGATAGCTATGATGAATGGGACTCTTCGTAATATAGTTGCTGTTGTTCTACCTGCTTGCATAGATGCAAAAATTGCAATTAATGCTCTAGTCATAATTCAACCGGAATGGATATTGAACGTTGCAATAAATAAAATCGATCCCACAAAACATGAACGAAATACGATTCGTATAATATTTCATTTCAAAATGATATTGTCATACAATAAAAAGAAATTGTCAAATGTTTGAAAAAAAAAACAAAAAAAAACAAACAAACAATCGTCATGCATGCATCATTTCTTTTTTCCAGTGTGGTTGGCGTGAATTCGGGGAATCCCAATTATAATGTACAAATATTTAGAAAGCAAAAGAGATGAAATAAATGAGATCGTCGAAAAACGTAGGATGCACACGAAACCGATATCAACCGCCAGATTCTTCTTGTCCAATGAGTGTTCTAATTGTACGTTACTAATTGGTTTTAACCATTTCAAATACATGCACAGTGCACACATATACCATACACCGATATACACTTTCTTCGTTGGTGCTATGCTTGTGACGCTTTGCCGATTCAATTTGAATAAAGTTGATTGGAATATATTTTAAGGTAGTATTGTGTGCGACGCATAGCCATTCATAAGGCGACTAATACATTATTTACAAATTTGATAATATATTTAATCAACAATTCAAGCTAAAAATGGCTCGTATACAAATTTCAAAGGAAAATCCAGTTGACTCACGAAATTTTCATCGACTAAATGTCTAAAATAGGGCATTTCAGTCATACAAAATGCACATGAATTCAATCACATTAAGCTCTGAACACGGAACATAACAAATGCAATGAGAAATTATAAGAAATTGAAGAAAAAATATTTTACAAAATGATTAAATGTGGAACTGAGAATATTCTCCAGTATATTCATATATACAGACAGCAGCACAGACCTTTCGAATAGCGTGAATAATATCGTAATATTCTTACAATCTCCTGTTTTTTTTTATCAATTCTTCTTTTGACTTCCTTTTAAAAAATTTTGTAAATAAAATAATGTTACCGTATTCGGGATCCCGGTCATAAGTTAAGACTTAACACTTAACAGTTGATTGGGTGGATTTGTTGAAAACGTTCATTTTCCTGCAGCCCTTCGTGTTTGTGCTACGCAAATCGATGAAATTTGCTAGCATTGGCGGCTTGAGGCCAAACGCAGTTACAACTTATGTTTGGTTGTTGTGTTTTGCTTCTTTTCTTTTTTTTAAGTCGGTTCTCATCTACCATCCTCGCATCGTAAAAGTGAACAATAAATAAAGCAAAATGTATCGTTCATATGGAATATGAATAATGGACACGCTCTCGGGTTAAAACAAGTTGTTTTTTTCTTTCTTTTTCATGATTCAAGAAATAATTCTTATTCTTTATTTCGTGATAATTTCTTTCATTCGAAGTTCGGTTGTGGTTCGCTTGCTCTTGTCCCCACACATGTGTGGATGTCAAATTAAAAAAGAAGCGACGAGAAACGAATGAAAAAAAGTAACATACTAACAATAAATGCGACTCAGTGTTAATACACATTTGGGCTGTGTTCGGTTGGGTTTGTTAGCAGTTCTTTAGTTGAATTTCATGCATTGAGCAATTTAGACGCGAAAACGCAACGTATTTTCGAGTTAAATGTTATTCATTTCCTACTTTGCTTTTTTCCAAAATTTCAAAAATTTTGATTAATTCAGGGATCATTGATTTGCGTGATCTTACCTATTTTTGGTTATTTTGCAATTTTGCATAGGAAACAAAAAAGGCAAAATAGTCAATTTTGCGGGTGAGTTTTCGATTAGTGCTGTTAATCAAAATAAATACTAAGAATATATCGTTGAATTATGTGTCTGTTGATATTCAGTAAATTTTCAAGTTCGCTATGATTTAAAAATAACCACACAAAAACAAAATGGTCTGCCGCTCATATGCGATCTGTTACGCATAACATTCACAGGAATCTTAATGATGATAATAACAACAACAGCAACAACAATAAAAAAAATCATCATTTATTTGCCTTTGGAAATTGGGTTTTGTGCTTTCGAATAATTATGTGCCTGTTTCGGAATGTTAAATTAATTAATGAAGCAAATTAATGACGAAAAATTCTTTTCGCTTTGAATTTAAGTTGAAGAAACAATTTAAAAAAAAATAAGCACGATTTCAATTCATCAAAAATGTTATAAATTCATCAAAACCAGTTGGAGGAGTTAGGTCAGTTCAGATATACATTAGTTATCTGGTTACTTATTCGGTTGAACATATCGTGAACAAAGAACAGAAACTAAAATAACAGAACGAGAAGACGCAAATGTTAAGTGTTGAAATTCAATGGCAATGTAGTGAATGTGAATGACTGATTCATCTTTCTCTTTGTGTTCTCTTTTTTCTGATCCGAAAAATTTGGAAGCGTATACGTTGTTTTTGAAATATTTTGCGCTTGAATATTGATTCGGGTCAATGACCATTTGGTTGTCCAAATTTATAAATTGAAAAAATGTGCACGATTTAGTTCGATCAGAAATGAAGTTTTCTCCTTGTGAAGAATGATTAATCGATATAAATAATTAGTTGAATATTTATATATAAATCAAGGCATACCGCATTCTATGCCCAAATCCAATAATAATCGCAAATTCAGATGCTCAGATGCTTTGGACAAATGAATCATAGGTCAATGACAAAAAAGTAAATAATTATGCACTGAATTATCATGCACAGACCCGTGGGTATCAATTTAAACAAAATCGAAATCGTTTACAATATTTCGACGATAAAATCAGAATTAAGGGATGATACATGGGTTGATGGTTCATGGTTCATGGTGTATGCGGTTGTCAAAGTACAAATTGTGAATGCATGAAATGAAATAATATTCTCATGATTATTTTGGTATGGAATGTTGTTTCGCACAAATTCACATTTTTTATGTGTTTCTTCTTTGTTTAAGGCAATAACAAGTAATTGAAAAGAAAAACAATTTATCATGACATCGATGACAACGACAACGACAACAACAACCGATCAGGTGTCCATTGATATGGAAAACATGAAGAATAATCAAACGGATTCATTGAAAACTGAAACAGTATCCGTGGATGGACCACATTCAAATCGTACAGCAGGACATCGGCGCCGAAATAGGTAAACTGGCTTTTTTGACACTGCGAAAAATATGACGAGTTGAAAGTAATGTTTTTGCGTTTTACATTCAAGTCATGGAAGTAATGGATCGGTACATCGGAATCATTCAGGGGAAAGCGACACTGACGATCGATCGCGTCATCAACATCGACACCATCAACATCGTGAACGTCGACGATCACGTTCACATTCACATTCACCATCTAGACGCAAGCGTAGCACGGATCTCGCGGTAAATGATTTTTTAATTTATTTTTTTTTTTTTTGATTTAGTTTGCCACTCAACAATACACATTATATTCATATATTATATTGAACAATTAATTTGGTGACACAGATTCCATCGACAGAAAAAGACGTCAGAACAAACACTCACGACGTGGAGCCATTGCTTGAAACAGAAGTTCACCGAAATGTCAAACGTAAGATTAAAATAAATTCAATTCTCAGATCTCATTTTTTAGCACCATTTTAATTTTGTATGTAAACTCTGGATTTCAATCTTAATTTCCAAAAATGTTCATTTTCTTTTTCATATCGTATGATTTTATGTTGCGCACCATATTGTAACTATTATCCAAAATAAAAACAAAACACATAAATCAGAAACTGAACTTGACGAAGATTCTGATGACAGTGTAACTGATACACAGCATGAAGATAATTCAGGTGTAGACGATGGATTTTTTGTAGGTGAACGAAGTGATACAGGAAATGATACCGATAATAGGAATAATGTATCAAATAATAATACTCCTTATCAACCAAATGGTGGAAAAGATCTTAGACCATTTCCAACTTTACCACCATCGTTTAATGGTCCGAACATTGTACGTACATATTAATATGAGCACAAATTGCACATAAACTAAGTTGGTATAAAATAATCAATTGTAGATTTTGGATGCAGCAGGAAATCCTCAAATTATACCAGACATCAATGTTTATCAACAGAAAAAGAATTTGGCCCAGGGTATGATGGATTTGGCATTATTATCAGCAAACGCTAATCAATTACGATACGTACTCGAAACATATGTTCGTCATCCATATTTTTGGTTCAGTTTCGTTTTCATCATTGTCAGCCTCATTTTACAAGTGTGTTAATTGTTAATATTTTATACTTAATATCATTGTCTGACATAAGGGGGGCCTCAACATAGTATAACGATTTCATTTATTTTATTTTTTTTTCTCTCCCAATTTTCAAGGTTGCCGTCGGTGTTGGCCTTATACTAAACAGTCGATACAATATCAAAAACAGAGAACAAATCTGTCGTGCGGATAAAATCAACAATTTTACTATATTGGGAATCTTTTTGATAACAACAGTCAATGTATTCATAGCTGCATTTGGTGTTGCCGATCCACCAGCTTCGGCCTAATTTGTCCGCTAGAAAGTTTCATTCTTAATTCTTAATGTCTTTTCGAAAATTTAAGTCAAAATGATAAACAACAATAATAGTTAATACATAACAAATTCATCACATTTTCGTTACCATTTTATAATCACTTCACTCATTTTAGCGAGAAAAAAATAATATATATTTTTGAATCATATAAAAGATTCCGCCATATCGGTTTTGATGTGATTCATACCAGAAACCAGGAATCTCATGAATGTGACTTACAGTAAAAATCAATAATAATCTGCGGGATGCAGGTGCATATTGTTTATAGTTTTAAGATGTCTCACACTAATCGGTCAGTGAGTTTTCTTAATGCCTTATTAAAAATGTTTTGCTCAAATTTTACAAAATGAAAATAGTTTTTTAACTTTTTGAAAACAGTGTATTTTATCCAAACACAAGCTATACAACCGAACCATTAATCAACCAGGTGGGTAAGTCCCATCGGGTATATATAAAAATCAATTAGAATTATCGTCTATTGCGTAAAATGTGGTCACTTTATGTTATTGGGTCATACCTTCGAATCATTTTACAGAATGTATTCAATCTGAATATTAAACAATGACCTCATTCGTCATTGTCAACATTATAAATAGCTGCGTTACGACGTTTAAGTTTTTTCACTGTAGGTGAAACGGTTTCATCCTCAATGTCCCTCTTTTCGGCTGTTTTGATAAGAGCAATATGCTCAGCTGGTTCCGAAGATCTCTCATCTGTTATCGTTTCCATTGAATTAGCAATTGAAGTCAAATCATTTTGTTCCTTTTCCTCATCATCTTTTCCCTGTTTTTCATCATCATCATCATCATCATCATCATTCAAATCAATGTCAAGTTCTTCTGAATTGATTGCTCCGGTTGTCGTACCTTTCGGAGGTGGCAAAGTGTCGAACAGTGAAAGTCTTTGATTCAAAAGAGTCAAATTACTAACGCCACCAGATGAGGCCGTCGAATTCAACGTATTTTCGGTTAATGAAACATTTTCAGGTCGATCACTTTCATTCAAACATAAACTTGAATCGGAAACTGAAGTATTGAGGACATCTCGGTATTCAGTATGGTTCATTTGATTGCCCGAAATTATGACAATCAAATTCAAAGGATCATCAATGTCGAGCATGTTACAAAATTGAACGGTTTGTGGATTTTTAACTGGATTGGGCTGAAATGAATGTGTTTGTACATTGTTTGGATCATATGGTGCTGCTGTCCGTTCAAAATTGAATGGAATATTCAAGCAACCATCGAAACGTTTCAAAATTGCATCCATTTCATCAGCGGTTGGTGTAAAATCCCATCGAACATTTGTGTTACCATTGCCAGGCATATAAACTGGGGAATTTTGTACATGCGTTAAATGTTTTGTCGCATACAGAATCGTTAACCATTCCAAATCGTATTTTAATTGATCACAATCATCATCGTTTTGGGTTTCAATGTCAATAATTTGCAAAAATCGTTTATTTGGCAAACATTTATCGAGTGCCAGAAATTTTGTTTGCGTTCCATCTTCATGTGGAATAACGGCAGCAAATTTACAATGCAAATGACCTGAAAACCAATATGTTGGTTTTAATTTTTTTAGAAGTTTAAACAATGGTGGACTGCCCAATTTATTTTCAAGGATTTCATCACGAAAATGTCGTTTGTAATTCATTAATTGGCCAGCATTTCCATAATTATAAACGTCTGTTGGCCAATCGTGTGACATTATTATGTCAATTGGTGTTCCCAGTTGTTGTAATCGATATGTTTCTTGTTGCCGATAATGGTATACGGAACGCTTTGTATTCTCATTGTACGGAGGACATTCAAAATGACCTTTGAAATAATCGAATCCTTTGTAAATGCCAGACAAACCACCGATTCGTACACCTTTAAAATTTACAACGCTGGCATATCCCAGATAATAGATATTCGGTGCCACCCAGCCACCATATGGAAGTTCTTGTAAATAATTTGATGCTTCATGATTTCCACCGATAAATATTGTTAGAATTGGAGCCACTTTTTCGCCGCTATAATACCTGTTCGTGTACAAACAACATTTTATATAAAAAAAAAACTTTATAAATATAAAGATGTCGAATACTTGTTATTGATGGGTTGACTTACTTGTAAAATGTACAAATATCCAGATATTTTGCCGGTACTGCCATGCATTCCAAATCGTTAGAATTTCTTGTCGCTTGAAAATCTCCACAACAAAGCAATAAATCGACTTTTATTTTTTGTTGTTCTTCAATTAATGCAATTGTATCGTAGATTTTTTCAAGCTCACCATGAGCACATCCTTCAATTGCTATTTTCATTTGGTTATTGAGTTTAACGAAATGGCAAAAGAAAAACAAAACGATTAAATAATATTGTTTCCAATTTGAGATGCGGTTGCTTGTGATCGTGACAGCATTCGTTTTTGACATAATTCGTTTGAAGAACGGTACAGCATGACGTTGGTGACATATTGGACGGTACGCATTTGATATGTTTGAAGGTTTCGCGCGGTTTTGAATTCAAGTAAAATATAGACGATTCCTAAAGAAAATGGATAGATACACTTTTTGGGAATTGGAAATTATGAATCGGATGAAACAAGTTATTATTAACCTAATTATCTCATCAAATTGTTTAAACAAAATTGAGTGTTTCAAGTTTTTCATATTATTGATCTAAAGAATTCCCCGATCCGTTTCACACGATCCGTTCGGGGAAGAATGAATCGGACCATTCGTTCGGGCCAATCTTTATATTGTTGCTGAAAGTAGGAGCCTTCTTTGTAATTAAGAAAAATATCTCAAAACTTTTGCTTTTGAACAAAATATAATAATTTAAAATAAATAACGGAATACACAGGAGAATGAAAAACCTATTGCGCTCAGATTCACGGAAAGTAAAGAAGCTTTTGAATGCGAATTCGTGCAATGTACAGCTATTTATAAGACAAGGATAAGCCCGAGACTCTTTCGAAATTTGAATTTTACTTTTTCACAAAACATAATGCTGCATATGAGTCAAGAGTCAAACGTTATTGAACAATTTAAAACATTGGCTCAAAAATGTAAAAAGATAATCACTGCGGAACGAAATCAAATAAGCGACAAGAGCGTACCACAAAGGAGAAACCAGAAACCAGAACACCCTTAAGCAAATCGAATGGCTCACTCGAAAAAACCATACAAACGGTTCGTCTGTAGATAGGAATGCATTTAAACTATTCGGCTGTCAAATATGTGTGAACCGCAACATTGTTGAACGAAGTGAATAAAATTTGGTTGACATTTGAACAGGTTTGTGTCTTTGCTATCATCTGCACGAACCATATATTTTGTTATTCTTTCGAATTTCGAAAGTTCCGATTCCCACAGCTGAACTAAAAAAAAAAAAAATTGCCAAAAACGAAATGAAATCAATTGAAAATAGCGAACGATTTCTACAACCTTCGTTCAAGAATATTTTTATTCATACAAAACAAAATTCAATAAAAAATCACAAATTAATTTTGAATGAATGTCGTAACGTGCGCATACCAGCTGACATCGAAACTAAAAATCGCTCTTCAAACAACATTGACATTTGTCCGCTACACACATATTTGATTCGTTTTTTTTTTAAAGTGGAAATAAAGATGGCTGCACAAAGACAGTGAGCAAGTAAGGAGGTATGAATAGTGAAATTTAATGAAACGCGTCTGATTGTAATATACAGGTGAGTTTTCTTTTCAAAATCAATGTATTACTTTAGATGCATTGAATAAATTTAAAACATTCTATGGGCCACCATTTGGGTAATGTTTTTTAGCATTTTGGCACATAATTTTCGGATTTAATTGCAATTTGGTGAAATGAAATATTCAAATAATATTGAGCAAAAAATGTCTCTAGTGTAATTTGAGGTTTGAAGTTTATAGTGTGTTTAGAGTTCATTCATTACTACCGAATGGAAATCTCGTGTCTTTCGATAAAGCCATTTTTCGCCTCTCGTCTTACGCACATTGGCTACGCGTCGACTGAATGTTTTATCAACATCAATGTTGTATTAACCTAGCTTTTTTAGTTCTTCACAAAATGAAAAAAAAAAACAATATTTATTCATCTGATTTTTGGGTTGTAAAAATTGCGACATTCTTGCAATCAATTTTTTCGCGGTTTTTCTCAATTCAATACACACAACACTCATTTTCAGTGCTAGCAATAAATGTGTTTCATGAGACCATGCACCATATCAGGAAAATGTCAATGATGAAAGGGTTGCAATTCAACCGTGCAATTCCTGTTATTTTTTCCTCAACGCGATAAGTTAGTTTCTTTAAAAAAAAAAATTAAATATATATATATATATTTTATATATTAATTGCCTGTGATTGATTGTCATCGATTTCGGCGCTTCAGCTGAAGTTTCGCCGTGTGAATGTATTTTTGCCATTCGAATTTCGATGGACGACAATCGAAATTGTTGCAAATGTCGACTATCCATCGATTTGTCGAATTGATTGATACATATTATTCAAATGAAGCATTAAATATGTGCGTGCGTCTCGGTGCTACAAAAATATAGATGAACAAAAACCATGCTGAACATTGAACAAAAAAGTTTCATTAAATTCAATTTTCATTCGCTGACAATAGGAATAACGGATAACTCTGCAATTTTTATTTGATTCATTAGTTTAAATTATTATTTGTACATTCTCACGCAGTACAATTCAAACGATAAAACGCATGGAGTCCATAGAAATGTTTGTGTCAACACGAGATCTTGTCGAAATGCCGACACTCAATCGTTTAACCGATAAACGATATTTTGCATTATTTTTTTTTTTCTTCCGCAGAGAAAATGAGACGATATAAAATGGGCATTTCCATTTTTATTGTTATTTTTTTTTTTGATGAAAATGATGTGCAAAGCATTGACAAAATTTATATAGTAATTATTGTCGATATAAAATTCGTCCTTTTTAAGTCAATTGCTTTTGGATTTCGTTTTAGATGAGATATGGCAGCTGATTTCCAAACAGGATTAAAACGCCTACAATACAATTAAGTTCACCAACAACCAAAAGTATTCACTTTAGAAATTATGTAGAGCCCAAAAAATTGTTGAATAAAGAGAAGAAAAAAGAAAACAACAAACAAACACACACACACACAAACAAGCAAATCCAAATCTCATAGGAAAAAAAATAGAGAAAATACACACAAGAAAAAGAAAATCTCAATTAAATGTTTTTGCTTAATCAGCATTTAAGATTGACGATCAAGTGACCATCATCATTCTTATTTATTTTGTATTATTTTGATTGGTTGTTGAACAATTTAAAATAGCCGGGCCACGAAAATATAAAAAGAAAAGAAAAGAAAAATATTGGAAACCACACGGTGACATAGTAGACGAAATTCGATGAAATATCCCTTGAGCGGCAAATAAAAATTCCCCGTTATCGTTGGTGATTTTGATGAATATTTGGATTTCGAATCGCATATGTCGAGAGCTCTAAGTCGTGCAATTACAATGACTGTTAGCGCTGAAAAGCCCTTCCAATGTGCTGTAAGTAAAATTAATTAACTTTCGAATCGTTTCATATTCAATATTTATATATTGATTTTTTAATTGGGATTTTATTTGAAATCGATCAGGTATGCGAAAAACAGTTCCGGCAGCTCAGTACCTTAACAAAGTGAGTATTTCCGTTCCATCATTCATTTAAAATGACCTTGATCAAATCGAAATCAAAAGGTATTGAATTTTTTTTTATTTTTTTACTAAAATCACACCAGCCATTATAAGATACATACGGGAGAAAAACCATTCAAATGTGTGGTAAGTAGATTCAGATTTTTATCATCCCATCAGATTTCTATTGAACAGAGACACTTTACTTTCCATAAACGATAAGCAACTAAACTGATGCACTTTTGTTTGGTTTTCTATAGATTTGCGATAAAAGATTCAGGCAAAGCAGTACCCTAACTAACCATGCTAAAATTCATACGGGAGAGAAGCCTTTCAGTTGCAATTATGTAAGTGAAAAAATATATTCATTCGTTTTATACGTGTGTGCAATTGACAAACAATGACATTCGTATGTTTCAATTCCAGTGCGCCAAATTATTTCGCCAATTAAGCACGCTAATCAACCACACAAAAATTCATACGGGAGAAAAACCATTCGAATGTGCTGTAAGTAAATTAATTCATAGATTCAATCGACATTTCTCGAATATATAATTTCCATTTTGTTTTTTGTTTTTTTTTTGTTTTTTTTTTCAGGTCTGCAAAAAGCAATTTAGACAGTCTAGTACACTAAATAACCATATAAAAATACATGTGTCGGATAAACCATTTCTACAGGAGTTACAGGAAGCCCATAGTCGTTTTAAGCAAGAGCCACAACAAGACGCAACAATGTGATCATTGATTGTATTCAAATAACAAATAAGTTTAACAAAATAATTAAAAAACAAAAACAGAATACGATTACGAAACAAAAACCGAGAACAGAACGTGACAGATCACACAGGTGGGTGTTCCAGACATCATCATCATCATCATCATCATCATTCAACCAATACCACAAGCAATAATATGAAACAGAGATGAAAATGAAGAGATCATCATTGAACCCATAAAATTTAGCAAATGCAGAATGCATAGGTGGATTTGAAAAGAAAACACAATCTGAATCATATTTGAAGTAAAGATCAAAACCATAATAATGGAACTGATGGTAAAACAAAATCAGCATGAAGAAAAAACAAAAACAAAAATGAAAACATTTAAATTTATCTGTAATGAATTGCTTGAATAAGTTAGAGAAAAAAGATTGAAAAACTTAACACAAACCAACGTAACAGCACACAGGACCGAGCATCATGAACTTTTAATGATGAATGAAACCGTAGGATAAAATACCAAATGTATACCAATAGCCAACAATAACACCATTTCGCACTACTATCGAACAGAGTTTTACCGAAAAGTACCGCGGTGCGGTAAAATGATAATATTTGAATTGAACATCCTAAATGCTTATCACAATGTGAGAATAATTTTTATCAAAAGGAAAATCAAATTATTTCTTTTTTTTATTTGAAAAAAAAAAAAAAATTAAACCAGTCACATCAGTCAAACGAAAAAATGAATTGAAACCGAAAAACCAGAAATATCTAGAAATCAAAAATTCTCATTAATTTTATTGGTAGAAATCATTGGAAATAGAAAGAAAAAATTTTTTTAAAGATGAAAAAGTAGCAAAGCGGCGATTCAGTTTTGAGAGAAAAATTTAATTTTCGTTTAATATTTCTCCATCTTTCTCTCTTTTTGTTTTAAAAATGAAACAAATGGAAATGACATGACCTCAAATTCATGTGTGTGCGTGTGTGGATGCAGTTTTGTACTTAATTGTTTTGATTTTTTGTTTTTATGAAAAAAATCAACTGTGGACTGCGTTTCCCCAAATAGTTGGCTATTTGTTCATAATGCTCTTACTCTTACCAAAACAAAAGATAAAGTTATTTTTGTATTCCAAGAAACGAATCGATCTTGGTGGATCCGGGTTGAAAATTAGTGCGCATACTAACGAATTTATTCCCAAGGAAACATGAGAAAATAAATAATAAATTATGTTAAAATTACTAATTATTTTTGTTAATTTCATTCAAGAAACAAAAAAAAAAAAACAAGAAAAAACGATTAATAAAGAAAATGAAGATAAAAATGAAGTAACAGGAAATTGAATCAGTCCCAGAATAGAATATATTTTCAAGTCTCAATTATTAAATCGGTGAATAAAAATCGGCATAAGTCAATTTAAATAATAAGACACGAATAAAACAAAAACAAAATTGAGCCGAAAATCTATTGGAAAAGCTAATTCATCGTCGTTTAGACGTTCAAGTTAATTTATTATTAAAAAAAAAAAAGAACAAAAAGTCGCACAAAATGATTGCAAGGAAAAAGATCGAATATTGCGAATATTGGGCTATCAATGAAAAGAATCGTTATTAAACAAAACAAGGCAAAGAAAAAATAAAAAAAATAAAAAATAAAAACCAGATTAATTAGAATATAAATTAATAATTGTGAATTTATGAGAGACGGTCATTGAACCGTATGTAAATAAAAAGTGTTGGCAAAGTGGGGGCTAAGACGATAAAATGAAACGAAGCAAAGAATGCCAATAATGTTGAAATATGATCAAAAGAATTCCATTGTATAAAAATATGGAAATAAATGATTTTTTGTCCAATAACATGCAGCCCACAAATTTTTTCATTTGATAAAATTTCAAATTTTATTCAATGTTAGAACTCACACAAATTTCATTTTCAGATGGTAGGTGTTTCGTCCAATACGAAAATTATTATTGATAAGTATGTTAATTGATTTGGCGCGACCATGGACTTTGTACATCATCTTTTGCAAAGTATAAGTACTTTGTACTTGGATTTGAAGAAAAATAGAAGGCACAACTACGGTCAGAAACGACAGCAGAAAGAATACCAATATTTGCCTTCTTATGGTTTGATACAATTCGCATTGCAACTTGAATTTAAAGATTTCTTATCGTTTCCAATCAAAATCAGACAACACATGAAAGGAATGCATCCTATACCATAAAAATCAAACAAATCATTTTTCACTTATTGACCTTTGAAGTTCACCACGTTTTTTTTTTTATTATGATATTATTTTAAAACAACTCTTTCTTTCAAATACAAAATGTGCTATATTGATTAATATAATAAATTGGTAAGTGATTATTTCATTCATACTTGTTGCTAGAATAGGATCATCAAATGTTTGCGCCAGTGTGTGGCTGTGTTTCGCTTCTTTTTTTTTGTATTAATAAATAATAATTCTCGAGTAAAAAAAAAAGTTGTTACACGTGGATCCAGAACCCCCACTGCAATTTTTATTGGTGCACAGGTTATAATTAATTTCAGTGATTATAATCACACATTCAAATGAAGAATGAAGAGGTTGTTGAAGATATCATCATGTATATTTCATTTTATCCAAAATATCTAAAAAGTAATTTTGACGAAAGAAACTGCAATGAATTGGATTAATTTGGTGATGCATTTTGAAAATGTTTTGGAAAAAAGACCCAGAAATTATTTCTTTTTTTTCGGAATTCAATTCAACCATTCACTTTGTCTTTTCGTCCTTTTGATGCCAGTCATAAATTTGGGTTAATCAAGGAAAGGATGGTTTTTTGGGTATTCTTTGAATTCTTCCTCAATAAGTCGATCACTCACTGGGGCAATCCAATTAAACTGGCGCTACAGACTGTCGTCATTTTAAATTTTCGGCCATATATGACGATGGACCAAATAATTTATTGATCACAAGCAGCAAACGCAAAAATTTTGTGGAACAATTCCAAAAATGTCCGCAAAAACAATTTTTTTCCAAACTTATGACTGGCAGTGTATATGTGAATAATTATAATTACGCGTCGTTTTTAAAATCATAAACTTTTATGTATCATTTTATTTGGTTGCTTTTCTTTCAATAATCTCTGTATCAAAACTTCTCCATATATGATCTCCACATTAGGAGACGTTTTGAAATAATGAAGTTATTCTCTTGTTTTTTCTCTCTTTTTAAATTGAAATAATTTTCATTTTCTATGGAATCATATTGAATATCGATAAAATTATGTTTCAGTAACACAATAATCATAAAATCGCTAGTTTTTTTTACTTCGCTTTTTTTCAGAACTAGGAATCTGGTAAATAAAATGAGCTTAAGTAGTTTTTTTTAGTTGTTTTTTTTTGTTTTTCTTCTAGAAAGTACACAATCTGAAAAAGGCTTATTGCATTCAGCTAAAGACATAAATATACTAATTTTTCAAAAGAATAGCCGTTTGTATTCGTACAGTAGTTTCCATTATCATTTATAATTTACGAGAATCCAATATGATTCTTCAATTCTTCATTCAAACCATTGAAAATTTCGATTTTAGCTATTTTAGCTTATGTTTTTTTTTCGTTTTTTTTTGTCTGCGGGAGAGAGATGAAAAGAGATGTTAGGAGAGTGTTCGATTTATGATCGATATTCTTCTGACTCTTAATTTGCCAATGGTATATTTTATATTGTATTTTTTAATTGTCTACCATGTCAATTTTAACAGCAACCTCCACTACCCTGGCTATTCTGATTGCCGGCACCAGGTAGAGATGGATTCGTTGGTGAATGTTGTTGTCCGATTTTAATTCCATTAGCCTAACAAGCGTTACACCGAATAGCAAAAAAGAAACCATTTGAAAAACTATTTTTTTCAGCACGTAGAAATGAATGGATCAATTTGTGAGACTCACCTCATTGTTGATATCAAAGACGCCTTCTTGGATTTTTTCATAAATCTCCTTTGCAGTGTTAATGAATGCCTCTTCGACATTTGCAGCTGTACGAGCTGATGTTTCCATGAATACCAAACCATGCTCACGAGCAAATGCTTCACCCTCTTCTTTTTTCACTTCTCGACGTGAGTCCAAATCACTGAAGCAAGCACAAATAAACATTTACACCATTATTAAACTGGATTGTTTTCTTTTTTTCGCAAACATTTTGCTGAAACGATAGAAGGAAATACCTTTTGTTTCCGATAAGCATAATAACCATATTCGAGTTCGAATGTTGTCGAGCATCTTCGAGCCAAGTTGTTAAATGATTGAATGTTTCTCGTCGCGTAATATCATACACTAATAATGCGCCTGCCGCACCTCTGTTAATTTTCGAATGTTATGATTAGAATTTTAAATTTTTGCCATAAAACTGTAATTCAATTTTTTATGCATATTGTATATTGTGTACAAATAAAATAACCTGTAATAACTGCGTGTAATCGATCTAAAGGCTTCTTGTCCGGCTGTGTCCCTGTGTTTATATTAATTTTATTAACAATGTCATATGCTATATTCACAATTACTGTAAAGTTTACCAAATTTGCAATTTGATTTGTTTACCATCGATGGTAATCATTCGAGCACCAAACTCTACACCAATTGTCAAATCATGTACTGGCTGAAAACGTTTATCGGTGAATTGCAGCAAAAGACATGATTTTCCAACACCTAATACGAAAGAGAAATGTAGAAAATTAATTGAAATGTCAACAAGTCACACAGTTAGACAAAAACTCTGCAAATCAATTGTTGTCAAATCAACAATATGCAATTTCCAGATCGAACATATGCTAACATTGGAAATTTGTATATTTTCGTATCCGGCTTCGTTTTTCATTCTTTTGGTTTCGATTTGATCATGTGGGCGATGAAAACCCATCAAATTGACTTTAGGCACAAATGTTATATATATACATGTATTCGCGTGCAAGCCGACATTGGATTGGACGCTATACATACATATTTGAAATAAATTAATTAAGCGATGAAGGGAACAAAGGACAAAAGAACCTATGCAATAGCAATGCTACACCTCCATATGTAATCAGAAATGAGCAAACTTCAAAGGTTAAAAAACAAAAGAACAAAAAGTCATAACGAATGGAAAGCAAAAAGGACTTCACTTTTTATTTCATTCTATTTAGAATATATTTATTTATATGCACGTAACGTGTACAATGTACTATAATATTGATGGAGTTGGTAGAACTCAATTAACGAAACCAATCAACTAAACGAACACGAGTCATTCGAATCGATGTTAAAATAAAGTACAGCAAAAAAAAAGAAAAAAGAAAAAAAGAAAGAAGAAAAATATAAACAATCTACATACCCGTATCCCCGATGATAATATATCTGAAGGAAAAAATTCGAAGCATATGTTGGTAGTGGATTAACGGATGTCATTGTTGTTGTTATCATTCAATTATGTTCCGATTGGCGTGATGCAATGGCGGGTTTGTTTGTTCAAAAGAAAAGTTTAGACTATTAGATCTGATAAACAATGAAAAATTTTGTATTCAAATTACACATTCACAAATCGACATAAAACAATTACGACATTATCAATTTTCCAATAGGAAACAATAAATATTTTGCTTTCAATTTATGTTTTTATTGGTGAACTTTGATTTGACTTTACACTCACACATCAAATAAACAAAACCATCCGAGAAAGGAAAAAAGAATTAAATCAATATCGAAATATTTTGATTTGAAACTCACTTGAATAAATATGCATAGCTCATTTTGATTGTTGGTCTTTTGTTTGCTCCTTTGTTTGTTGAAGTTAATATGGATTCGTGTTTGTTATTTTTTTTCTTTTGACTTTGTCGTATTTGGTATTACAAATGCCAATTTTACACTAGATTCACCAGATGTTAGAAAAAAGGGAAAACTATATACAGGAAAAAGTGTACACGATTAGTTTTATTATTTGAAAAAAGAAAATCTGATTTTGATTATTATGAAATAGTTGATCGATTTGTTTATGGCAATGCGTTGCAAATAGTTTCAATATTCGTAATTTTCCCTTTACACGATATTTGTTTTTTT
>GL501701.1:133081-170332 GCA_000149185.1 Mayetiola destructor
CAAACTACGTTTATTTTTTTGTGCTTCTCTTTTTACTTCTAAGACTATCTCTTTCACTCTCTTCTTTCTGTACTATTTTGATGTTGATATTCTATTTTATCTATTTTTCTTTGTTGTTTTATAAGATTTTTCGTATCATCATATTTTGCACAAATACCTATTTGAAGTTGTTCTTCGGTTTGTTGCGACAGAAGAATACAATTATACACTTTTCGGTACGAAATATGAAAACGATTAAATATTTACGGAAAAAAAGTTTTTATTTTTGAGGAAGAAACGACGAATTAGAGCAGACTTGAAATGATATTGCACGACGATATCAATGTATATGCGTCGAATGTGGATGACTATTTGAAAAATTTATTATTGAAATATCACTGTTGTATGGTATATGGGTGTGTATGTGGTCGTATGTTAAGTTTCTTACTTCTGAATGCTGAACACTGAATTTTTGAAAATGACTTGTCCCTATTGAAAAACAAAAAAATCATAAACAATCAATGTCTGGTTCACACATCGGACATTTATCAAACTATTCTGAGTAGCAGATATAATTTGTACATATCCATACAATTATAATTATGTTTGTGTTGATTTCAGTTGATGAATTCGTTTTCCATAAAAGACGAGAGCGATCCAAAAACTGTGCGTTACTGTCATTTATTGGTTAACATCTGAGAACTGAAACAACTTAATAGCTATGACATCATCAATTAATATTTGTTAGTCACTTGACAGAAAACATACGATATTTAATCGCAAATAAATATTGAGGCATTCCAGTTGTGTGGAAACGTTTATCCGAAACAGTAGTTGTAGTAATAAACTCCAAAAACGCACGTTTGAGCACTTTTTTTTTCTTCGGCTTTGATTTGTTTTATTTATTTATTTTTTTTTAGATAAGAGAAAATGTCGTTCCAGGTGAGTTACAGAATTGGAATTATTTTAATATTGTTTGAAATTTTTGTGTGGTTCTGTCTGTGAGAATTGGTTTTTTAGTTTTTTTTTGGACTTAATAACACGTATCACGATGGTAGCAACGTCAATTAAAAGAGCCATTCAGGCCACCAATTTGCTTTAATTCACTTCCGTTCACATGAAAACCGTTTAGCGGCTCATGTGATGATCAAAATGATTCATCTCTCTCATATCAGCTAAATAATATTGAATTATTATTATTATCATACAACAAATTTATGTGTCGAAAAGCCACTTTGAATATACATCAGGTTGCAAATGTTTTTTTGTTTATTCTAAAATTCAATTTTTTTGAAGGGAGGTTATCCGGGTGGTCCACCACAAGGGTATCAGGGATACCAACAACCGCAAGGATACTATCCAGGACAGCCAAGTCCCTATGGAGCACCACCGGGACAAAGCCCATACGGTGCACCACAGCAACCGGGACACAGTCCATACGGAGCACCTCCATCATCCATTCCCGGTATTTCGCCCGATATTGAACGAATGTTCAATGCGGTTGATACTGATCGTTCGGGCAAAATTACCCCTAAAGAACTTCAATCAGCTCTCCAAAATGGCAAAGGAGAAAATTTCTCGGACAAATGTTGTCAATTATTGGTTTGTGAGTAATAAATAACAATATTACATACATGAATGATGAATGAAATGAAAATAATAAATTTGTCTGTTTCGCAGCTATGTTTGATCCACAAAACACTGGACAATTAGATATTCATCAATTCTCAAAATTATTTGAATATATCAATCAATGGCTTAATATTTTCAAAACATACGACCGCAATGGATCGGGTCAAATCGATGATCAAGAATTAAATCAAGGTGAAACAAAAAAAAACTAAAAAATTCGTCAAATTTAAAACGAACGAATTGAAAAACTTTTGATTTTTCAGCATTTTCTCAAATGGGTTTTAATTTTTCGCCAAGCTTCACGAAAAATTTGACAAGCAAAAGTCATGATCATAAAGAAGTTTCAGTTGATGAATTTATTGTTCTTTGTGTTACCATTCAACGATTAACTGAGGCTTTTCGTGTTCGTGACACTCAACAAAATGGTACAATTTCCATTGGATTCGAGGATTTTCTCAGTGTCGTTCTAACAAATACCAATTGAATTGTCCAAACATGCACCAAAATTGAATCGGCAGCGAATTAGCATTTATATTGCTGTTGAAATGACGTTCATTCCGTCTTCTTATCCATTTCATATTTTCAAAGCACAGGCAAATTACACAAATTTCTGATTTAATAAAAATTTATGTTTAACAATTTTATCAAATGATGCCAGATTTGGATCAGATATATCTGACTATAGTATATATGTAAAATTTAATGAATCTTTTCAACTCTTTATATCTATAAAAATTAATCAATCAAAGCATTGTCTTTCATTTCTCTCAAATCCAACATATTTGATTCATTTAACACCTTTGTGGCTATCATATGAATATCAACATTTTGCTGTGCAATCATAACCACGTTTTAATTCAAAACTGGCAATATTATCTTTGGTAAAATAATTAAAATCTAGAATAAAAAACAATAAACAGTATAGTCCCTCTAAAAGGACCACTTTGGTTGTCGATTACACAAACGAGAAATGGTCTGTCTATAGAGACTTTACTGTAAATTACGACAGAGGGATACTATTACCTGAATACATTTAGCAGTAAATACTTTCAAAACACTTTGAAGCATATGAACGGCTTTTATCCGAACAAATTTCGAATGTGTGATAAAACAAAAGACGCTAATGGAAAAAATCGGAAATTTTATTGCCATTTCATTTGCCAGAAATTATATTCGCCAGTTCCTTCAATACGAGACGCACTTTTCAAGATTTCATAACTTGGTTTCCCGAATATTGTTAAAAAAAAAAACAATGATTTTGTTCGTAATGTTTTTGTTTGACATTAATTTTTTTTTTTATATTTTTTGCCTTTGTTCAACAATTTTTTTCTTCTTCAAATAATAAAAAAATAACAGATCGAGAAATTTTCATCCGAAAATTACTCAAAAAATTAGATAAAATGATATTAATAATTCGATGATCGAATTGACAACAATTATCGATCGAACACAATAGAATCCCAATTCCATTTAAAAATAAGAGGAAAAATATACACATTTTTATTTAAAGATAACAATTTCAAGCGGTTAACACATCAAGACGAAAAATAGCTATAATAGAGTAACTTTAGTAGTTTGGGAATGTCGGTGAGAGGTTAGGTGGGAGTTTTGCTTTTTTTAATTCTGGATTTTGAGCCATCACATTGGAATTCAGTATTTTGTCTTCAATAAATAGTACTTAGTAAATTTCTTACACAGTTGATGTTTTAAATTGAAATGTCTAACAATATCTACCTCGCAATTCATAAATATTATTATTTTATATTTATTTTTGAATTTGTGTTGTTCTGTTGAAACATAAAGCTTTATTACCATTCTCATTTCAGTAGATTTTCATTTTTTTTTTGTTTTTTTTTTTACTTTCAAGTATTGTAGCATATCAAATCATCCAACGTTTTTAAATAGAAAATAAAATAGTTGAAAAGGAATTTTAAGTGTTGGGATGCAAAATGGACTAGCGCTAAGTAATACGATGTACGATATTAATACCGACATTTAGACAAAATCCAAAACAAAAACAAAATAACAATAAAACAGCAGGGATCCATTAATTTCATAGACAATGAATCAGTTTCATTTTTTTCGATTAACTAATAAATAATTGGAAGGTGTTAGTCTCCTAATTTGGGACTTTTATTTTCACAGTGTCAATCATACCGTAGTATCAAAAATTGAATGATGATTATTATTTTATGAACATTTGTCCGCAAAAATGTCTACATTAAAAAAGAGTTTTTTTTTTAAAGCACAACAATACATAGATGCGTTTTCTCAATTTTTGTTTTGTAGAAAATAAAACTGAAATATTTTCACTTCTGACTTAATTAGCCGTTGATTCCATCTTTGAACATTTTTATATCGACGTGAATATTATTTTTTTTCTGTGTGTTTGTAATTAGTAAGAATTAGTTTGGACCTCAGCTAGTTTTCTTTTATTTTTTTTTTTTTTTTTTTTAAATGATCTTAAGACGGATGAAAGTACATCTTTTAATTTTCAAAGCTTATTCATTTCTTATGAAAATGAATTATAATTGAAATCAATTCATTGAGCTTTTTTTTTTTTATCTTGAATTCATGCAAGCTATTCACTGTTAGTTGTTCACAATTCCGAAGTATCCACATTACATATATTTCGCTCCCCCAACAATTTATATGGAATTTAATCTAATTTTAGCAATCGATTTGCATACGCTTTGTGAATGTTTTTGGCTACCTGTTTTTGTTATCGTGTAAATGTGTGCGAAACATATAAGCACCTTTAAGAAAACTCACTTTGATTCTACAATATTTGGTACTTTTTGTTATTCTTCTTCTTTTTTTTTTTTTTTTTTTTGTTTCAGTTAAAATCACGAGATACTAAATACGCATTTTATTTGATTTGAATTTGTACCTGTGTATGTTGAGTTCTAGGCTCACAGGAATAGCGAGAATTGGTCATTGTGTTTTTGGCAGGCCGTCATCCGATAGAATGAGTGAATTCAAGTGCCCGTAACGTGTAGAAGGGAGCATTTTTTCGAAATAGAAAAATTGGAAAAAAAACATGAAAAAAATAAATTTCCCACAGAGGCTTGAACCTTGATTGTACGAAGTACACATACATATGTAAGTATGGATTCTTGAATTTACACATTCTATCGAAGTATCGGATGAAAGCCTGGTTTTTGTATTTGAAAATTTTTCTAATAGTATTATTTTTAATTGTCTAGCGCTACGCTGGAGGTGTTTTGCTTTTTTGGTCACAGATAGATTTCATGTTTACATTTTAAAATTTTAATTATTTGTTTTATTTTAATGAACCATGAATATATTCTACACTTTTGTGGTTAAGTTATTTTTCATTTGTATCGGTGATTATTATTATGAATGAGAGTGAAACGTTATTAAATGCATGATATTATTTACTTATCATTTATAATGAATATATGTTTTATTCGAATATAAAGCCGAAAGATTAATTTCTTATAATAACATTTTAAATTTGCGCTCGCTGTGAATTGTTCTCATTTCGATTCTTCTTTTTTCTTTGTTTTTTTTTTTCAATTTCTAACTATACATATGTATATAATTATATTTAACAGATGAAACCATAAAAATTTGATATCGTAACCATGATTAGAATATGATTCTAATTTTAAAGCTGTCCAACTATTTGCGTCAAATGAGTCTTTGTTTGGGCATTTAAAGAAGTTGTGTGTGTATAAACCTTTTAGCTGGGTCTTTATTTTTTATTGAACCGATTGTTCGTTGTTCATTCGTTTGATTTTTCTTTTTATATACCGAAATCACCGACGGATAATCAAACTGGATTCATTTAAAAACATTTTTTTAGCTCGTTTCAAATTATCATGATAGTTCCTGGTTCTTCGTACATTGTACAAACAATTACTGCATTCTTTTAACTTTCACAAGCCCACAAGTTAACTGGCGTTGAAATGCTTGGCTTTGGATGTATTCGAAATATATATATATATTTTTTTTTCAATTACTTGTAGATTAGAATTTTGTGTTTATTGAACATTTTTCGGTTGCAAAAGTCATGATGATGATGCCTCTGGCTTTAAAAGATCCATGTTTCGAATACTCGACGATTCCGTTGCAGTAGTCGAACTTCGGCCAATATTACTAACAATCTCATTGTTAAGACGAGCTAAATCTAAATTTGAGTTTACCTGAAAAACACCAATGATCCGGTATGAAATATATAAATTTTATCCAACAACAAAATCCTCATCAACAATTTTAATATCCTTCGTAAACAATAAATATATATTTACCGGACTCATAGGTGTTATAACGATTTCAGTTTTTGCAATTGATGAACTCAAAAGAGCTGTATTCTCTTGATAATCGATTTCATCGTCACATTCGAAATCATCTTCAACATTGTACATGTCCCAAAGGGGTGTTGCAGCAACATCCTTCGTTTCAAACATATCTCGTTCCAAGTCATCTTCTTCGATTTCTTCTTCTTCATCATCATCATCTTCTTCTTCTTCTTCGTCGACCATTGTTGTTGCTAAGCAGTTGTATTGTATGCCACATATTGTAAAATAAATGTTAACAAGAAAGCAAAAGGAATACAAAAAAAAAAAAATAGAAGAAAGAAAACATGAAATGAAAAACCGGATAAGCTTTTTATTATGGAAAATGAAAATATTAATTAGCATATTGTTTAACGCTTGTACTAAAACACATTTTGGGTAGTTCAAAAAGATCACGCACAACACCGGAACAATTTACTTTTGTATGCACAGATAATTGAACGGTCATTCCAGTGAACATTAAACGGGCAACATTGATTTCGATATTATCAATTATAAACAGATTGAAATTGATTGAATGGGGCCTATCAAGGGATTTGTTTTATCATCCAATGAAAAAAAAAAATCGCAAACACGTTTCAAAGCGTCGGATAAGTAAAAAATGCTAAAGATAGCAGAACAAGTATTTTTGGGTTGCAATTCAAAGCAAACAGTTAACTTATAATGCCAAAGACTGTACCATTCAAATAAAACAAAAAAAAAAACAAAAAATCGAAAAATTCAGGACGAAATATTTTATACGGATTCGAGGTTTAATAAAAAATATTTTTGATTGAGCCATTGTTGTTGGAAACAATGAGAAGACGATTTTTGAACATTGTAAACATAATTAAAAACATCAATGGCGGTTATTTCACATTGAAGATGGTTGCGCTTGAGACCATAGTACAACAATGTGTCTCAATTCTGTTCACTGAATTCTGTATAAAATTAAGATCAAAATACTATTTTGGAGTACTTGGTATATAGTATATAGCACTTGAACAGCGCACATAAATAATGTCGGACAAAAGCAGCTCAGGCGTTCAATCGGCATCCCAAACATGAATGAAACTAATTTTATCCGGATGCTACCGAAGTAATTTCCGGACGATTTTCTAAAACGTGCATGATTTCATAATGTTTTTCAAAAGTAAACGGAACAAAGAAAAGGACAAAGAACGAAGTAAAATCAAGAGATAATTTCAATCCACATAATAATAATAAAAAAAAAATATACTTTTGTTAATGGAAAAAGGGAAGTGGATGACCTCGATGGTATCGAATATCTTCCAGTAACGAAACATTACAGACTATAGATTTTCTTTCTTTCAAGAGCCTTGTCTACCATGAAATCTATATTAAACATTCCCTTTTTATATGAACTTTTTATAAGTGGAAATATCAAATACGAATAACTATTGTAAATATAATTAAAAAAAATATGCAGTAAGTGTTTGAATGTGCGCCATTTCAACCAAACCGAGAACTAACAAGAAATTAACCAAACATCATGCATACCGATTTTTTATACTATAATAGAATCGTAGGATTTAAATTTCTTGACAAGATTGGGAATGATATTTCATGATTGGAATACAAATTAATAAAATTGGGGGAATAGGAATCTAAAAAAAAAATTTATTCATGCATTTATTGATGGAAGATTTTCTACACCTATCAAAAGAGTATAAACTATAAACAAAAGTTTGAAGGGATGAATATTACACGTATGAAGTTAAGCTCATATCATTTTTTTTTTGGGCAAACAATGTAATTCAAGTAAACGTGCAGCATTCAGATCCGATAGAATTTCATCAAAAAACACAACGATATACGTGTAAGATTTGTACGATTTTTATACGATTAAAGCGCCGTCATCGCCTCGCGTCAATATTAAACATTTAAAATTTAAACATTGAAAGCCATTCGTGAATTCTCGCATTAGCGCAAACTATAACTAACTCATTAAAAATTACATAAAATGATCATACTTCATATATGAATACCAACAGGCCCACAAACAAAACTGTTATCAGTCAAAAGTGTTGATGTTAAAAAAAAAAAAAAAGGATTCTATAAAACTCACTCGAAGTTTGCAATTCAGAATTTCGGTTTAAATTTTTCAATTGTGTCTGTGTATGTGTGATCAAAGAACAATTAACTGTATACGTATGAACCACATTCCACCTTGAATAACTTTTTTTCTGAATATATTTTTGCTCGCTGTTTGCCTTTCTAATGAATATTCGAAAGCGCTATGCACTATGCATGATTCAATTGCCAAACAATCCAAAAAGATGTTCAATTTTTTTTCTCGTTTTGTTCGTGTCAATATTTTGTTGAATTTTTTTTCATCGAAATTCAATCTCCAATTGGGAAAGATACAGTCTTCAAATCATAGACGAAATGTAACGATCATTTATAATTTGAATCAAATGTTGGTTCTCTTCCCATTGTGAATAATCATCTTGTTGGATCGAATGACAGCCACATTGATGCTATAGTGATGTTGATGATGAATAACCGTCAAAAGATTCGGCTGTCATAAGTAGACAGTGGCGCAAGAATAAGCGAAAGGAAAATGGAAAAAAGAAAAAAAAGAGAGATAAAATTAATCTATTAATTTCATTTGGTAGATTTAAATTGCAACAGGAATAAAAAAATTTGTAAGGATCAATGAATAATAGTTTTCATTTCGAGCACTTGAGAAATAAAATCTATTCAAAAAAAAAAAAAAAAGTAATTAATCGATGTCGTAGAAAATTTTAAAAATCTTATAAAATGTGAACTAAAGTGATGAATTAGAGTAACAATTCTATGTTCGACTATTCGTCCCTTTTTCGAATGCCTACAAATGCTAAATCGCTAAAGAAGAAAAACGTTTGCAAAAAATGAAATTCAAATGTGAGGAAAAATGAAAAAAAAAAAGAGTTGATGGAAATATTTACTTGAGCTTCCCGTAATGGTTTTTGGGCAATTTTGATCGATCATTTCAGCTTCATCTGGATCGATGCACACTGAATGCTCGTGCGGATAATGATGACTCATTAGCATTGAGTCCGTTCGGTCAACAGCATCGTTAGGCGGTACAATAATCACGACATCGCCATCATTTTGTATATTTCTATCATCACATTGGGATGGAAACGATCTAAGATGGCGCAAAATATCCGAAAATAAAAAATAAAAAATAAAAAATACAAGTAGAAAAAAAGGAGAAATAATCAAATTCAATAAAAAAACAAACGCTAAGGCAACAGCCATGCAATTCAACAATATTTTGGTGTCAACGTCAAGCAAACTGCTTTCTTATCAGTTGCTCACGATGGAGATAGTGTTCGTGTTAAAAATTCAATGAACAATGAGCAAGAGTCACCTTAATGTAACTCGTTTTTTGATGCGATTACTCAAGTCAGAATATCCTCTATGCATTGGTGGTCTTTTTTGTTGCTGATATTTTGATGGTAGTGAACGATACAACAACGCGGGCAATACGTTCGCTGTGTTACTTCTTCTTAACATCAAACATGATTTATTGTATAATAATAATAATAATAATAATAATAATGACACCAAAAATAAATGAATCCCTGAATTGAATATTTGGACGTTAAATTTACAGATAAATGTATTTTACTCACCGACGGTCATCATCATCATTTGTTTGGCATTGCGTTTCTTCTTCTAATGGCGAATCAAAACTTTTCGTTATTGGTGAATTTGGCTCAGAGAACTGTTTTTTTATCAATATTGGTTTCGGCTAGAACAATTGGTTTCTTATTGATGAGAAATGATATTTTTTGTGTGCGGATAATTTGTATAGCCAGAGACTTTGCAATTGAAACAGTTGACAGTTATTCGAAACGATCAAAAATATTCCCCATTTTGAAAACGATGATTGCGGACTTTCTGAAAAATTATTATCCCGCGGAAATATCATTCCTATGAGCAAATGCAAATTGATCGTTTCGACGAACTGTCAAATGAGACCATCTCAGAAACTATGGCTATGCAATGGGAAAAAGAATTTTACCGCAGAATTCAATGATGCTAAAGTGCTTGCAGTTGGTGGTTGTATGTGTGGGGCAAAATATTGATTTGGTGTTGGCCGAACAGCATAATCTGATGCAGGCGGTGATGGTGGAGGTTGATTCTTATATTTATTGGAATAAGTACTGTTTTCAGAAACTAATGGAAGAGCTAACAATCTTTCGCGATCTTGCATGTACGCTTTTATCAATATATCTAACTTTTCTTCGATATCGGCAACCTAATTTCAATTCATAATGATCACACATTTTCAATGTTTTTATTCTTCTAAGCAAATAAACAATAAACACTTACCGATCGTTCGACTTTAACCACTCGCGAAGCCAAACTTATCTTCGATGCATAAACATCTTTGGCCTTAGATCCTTGTTTTCCGAGAATTTGATCTAGTCTGTTGAGAGATATTCAGAAAATGAAGTTAATTTATTTTCTATAAAACTGAAAATATTGAAGGTCAGAGACGAGAAACGGAAACGTTCTCCAGAGATATACGAACATTTGCTTGAACAATTTAGACATAAAAAGAAATAAAACTGTTTCCGTTTTCATACTCTGTTCATTTATTATCGTTTGATATTGTGTCAATAGCTTGAGTATTTAAAATTTAAAAATACCTGGATTGTATGTTTCTTGTGCGACCAAGTAAATCAACATGACCGGCTGCATACTGTTCCATGACATCCTTAACATCATATGGTTTCAGTGCCTCCTTGAATTTTCTTCGAGCCACAAAATACTTCATCTGTTGTCGATTTTCAATCAACGAGAAATTTCAAATTGCTTATTTTCTAATTATTACTTATTAAAGATATATTTTCAATTGATTTTGATCCAAAATCAATTTTATACTTACTAAATTGTCATAAATGAATTGAATAATATTTGCATATAAAGTGTAATCTAGAGTGTTTTACCTTTCTTATGAAACGTATAGCAGTTTTATGTTGATTTGTGAGCTGAACACATCGTGGCTCCTCATCTTCATCTGTGAATTTACGTGACACAATAATTATTAGTCAAGACTTTGAAAAAACTTCAAGCTCGAAGCAAAAAAGTATGCATATTTCGATGATTGATGTGTGAAAACCTATGAAATTTCCGAATGAAATAATTATTTTGAATGTGCGATCCATAAATGGATATGGAATCGATGCCAAACCATTTTGAATGCTAAAAAATGCATCTCCTATCAATTAGGAGGCAAAAAGAGAAGGAAAAAATTTGGAAAAAAATGGTAAGGGGTTTCCAGTTTCCATCCCAATGTTTCCAGTTTCCATCCCTTTGCAAAATTTTCGGAGAAAATATAATTTTTTTTTTTCAAATCGATCTGAAATCGATGTCTAACCATTTTAAATGTTAAAAAATACATCTCCTATCAATTTGGAGGGAAAAAGAGAATCGTCAGATTTTTTTCTGGCAATATTTTGAGTCAAAATGAAAACCCTTCATTCAGGAGAGTCTGTGGTTCGTGATTTAAAAAAAATCGATTTCTTTAACCTAAATGTTCCCTTTCATGGAGTCCATTTCGACACAAATGTAAATGCCTGCTGAGCAAGTATTGTCTTCTTTGGGAAGAGAAATATTTGAATGGCATTGGATTCAATGGAAATGGTCTCGGCTGATTGCATTATCAAGTTACTTAAAGCGCTCTAAGGCGATGGCTCAGCATCATAGCTCATTCAATTTTTCTTTTTCGGGAGCTATTGCCAGAAGTGTCGAATGAACTTTTAGATATAAAAATAACACATATATACCTTTCCAATAGATTCATAAGAGATATCGCACCTTCATAACTGTGTCGATGTTTGATATGTGCCAAATGAAGTAGGGTGTTTGTTTGTGTGTGTGTGTGTGTGTGTGAGTGTGTGTGTGTGTATATATATATGTGTGTGTGAAAGAGAGTTTTTATTTAAATAAAAATATTTAGAAAAAAGAACAAAAAAAGTACGCACTGTAACTGTTTTTCCGCGATTTATTTTCAAAGTAGTTTAAGCTTGCTTGCGGTAATGATGAATAGTGTTTTCGATTGAATATCGGTGTTAGTTTTTCGCGTAATTTATCATTTAATTGTAGATATAGTGATTGGTTATTATTGTCATGTTCTTGTTCATCGGCTATCTGAGCCGCTGCATCGACCGAATTATGCGTATCTTTTTTAATAAAATCACCATCAACGATCAATCGTACTCCATCTGTATCGGATCGTTTTCCTGTTTTTTATTGTTGTTGGGCAAATATGTAGAAAAATAATCGAGAAGGAAAATGTTTTCTTTGTTGAAAATGGACAAATCTACAAATATCTTCACAATTTTTTTTTTCGACTTTTTATGAAAAACAAATAATGCATTCAAATTTCATAAGAATCGATTTTCATTTTTAATCAATCGTTTGATTGTTGTGTTGAACTAACTTGGATTATGGAGACTATAATCTTTACAATTTTGTTTGTCTGTTGGCCAACCATGCGTTTTCCGACTTTGATCAATGAACGCTCGATCTGTATCCGGAACAAATTTATTGCTAACCTCTGGTTCAGCTGAAGAAGAGAAACTTCATTTTATCAATAAAACGGTTTCAAAATGTAGTGCATTGTGCTAGGACGAAAGAAATAGAAGTAGCTAATCGACCAATTTGCCTAATTGCTAATGATTTTTTCGTTTTTCTTTTCGGATTGATTGATTGATTGAATATTGAATAGACATATATATGTATGTATGTATGATATGTGTATATTTTACCACAAAACACTTGTACTAAGGGTGATTGTGTAGGCTGTACAGTGACATCATCTTCAATATGTAACCAATGATGATAGAGTGTGATTGGTAATGCAGTTGCTTCTCCAAATTTCAAAGTGGCTGGCTTAGCAAATGTAGCAATTTGTTGGCTTGAATGCCGACGAAAGCGTTCTCTGGTGGCCATTGTTGCTTTTCGTACGCCTAATTTCAAATCACAGTTCGCCAAAGTAAATCTTTCAACTATGGAAAAATCCAAGGTACATTACACATTCAATTACTAGTTATTTGCTTAGAAATCATAGATAAGGCCTTTAGTGTGAATTATTGATCTACATAGCTTCTACAGTGATCACGTGAGTCCAGTTTTTAACGCAATGAAAACAAACATATTCTGGAATACTTTGTTTTGATTTTTTTTCCCTCCAAAATGACAAATAAATAATTGGTGGCTCAAACTTGAAATCCATAGCGATAAAAGCAAATTAAATAATAATCGTGTGTCATGTGCGTCGTATTGGATTTTGGGTGTTTCGGTGTTTGGTGTTCAGTTTGGGTGTGAATAGTTTGCAAAATGTGTGAAGAATATTCATTACTGTTTCGGATGTTAGAGGTGATTTGTACAGTTGAAGTGACCAAGCAACAATTATAGATTTCATAGTGGAATCGAGCGCGCTTATGATTAACCAAATTTTTAATAAACATCAGACATTACCATTTGTGTTAATTTCATTCTACCATTGACCAATCAAAGAGATCCACAATAACATTTTTCACAGTCATTGATACACACGAATGTTAAACGATGGTACAATCATAAAGATTATTATTATTATTATCAACATGAAAATCTACAGGAAATCTACACTAATGCGCATTGCGTAGAAATTTCAATCGATACACGAAACGCAAAATGTCGAGCATAGGACATACATTGATGGGATTAATTTGGCAAGTTTAAGTGTTTCCTATACATTGTTTTATTCAACGACTCGAATTTGTGCACATGTTTTACAATTCAGTAATTTGCATTTTAAACAACGTTTCGCTTTGAATAAATTGATTTGAATTCTTAATATCCAAACACTTCACAAAATATATTAATTTTGATATTTTCAATCTTCAAATTATAACGTATTCTTTCCGAACCGAAAACATATTAACGTTCAAAGGAAAACTATCATGTTTCATTAATGTTTGAAAATTAGAAGATTATCGGGAATCTCGAATGAAACAACAAAAATTCATTTTCCTGAATTTTGAATGGATTTTACTAGGGGAATTTGTTTCGTGAAAATTTAACCAATTCCTCGTGAATTTTTGGGCCTTTCCAAATCATTTGAAATAGCATGCTCCAATTGGATGGATTAGACCCCAGTTTCATCATAGATCAAAGCCCATAAACATAAACCATAAACAACTTATGAGTACGTGGTACGTGTGCTTTAATGTGAAACGTAAATTTGTATATAAAATGACGGCACAGTTTTAATGATGACAATATACAATATTATTATGCATAATACAGAGAATAAATGTATAATTTTATATTTGAAATTTGATATTTTATATTATGATGTCATTTCTAAATTTAAAATTTTTTTTTTGTTTGATTGAGCTGTGAAATTTGGATGCGATTTATATAAATTAGCAAATAAATGCATACCATCTGAGTTTCTTTTCGATACGGCCGTATCAGCTACCGAATCTTCGCTCAAACTTGGATTCATTGGCCGACCATTATTTGTTACTTCTGCAATAAATAAATAAGTAGATAAATTTCGATTAGAAGCAGAAATATTTATTTATTAAATTGAACATTTGAATTTTGGGTTTTTCTACCTAAATTTTCAGCCGATACATTCATTTCAGCCATAGTTCGTTGAATGCTTCGGCCTCTCATCACAACGGCCGGTGGCTTTCCCGCCGGTGAATGCAACGACTGACTTTTATGCCTTCGTATGGTTGGTAGACGAGCCACAAACGATGCATTATGCTTAAAACTAGAAGATGCACGTCTATTCAAAGATTTTAAAAATGTTCGGTGGCTTGAATTAGTTATTGTTTGTTGGAAAAGATTTGTTGGTTGTAACCAGTGACTAGGACTGTAAATAATTTTAATTAATTTAAACCGAATTTCTTTTGGATCAATATATTCAATTAATATTATTTGTGATTAAATCGATGGAATTCTAATTATGTCTTAAGTTTGTCACAAAGCCGAATGAATAAGCATAATCAAAATAAGCCCGATGAATCTTTTGCATTTTATTGAAATAATAATGATCAACAAACGATTGAAATTAAGATCATAAGTTTTGGTGCCTTTCAAACCACTTGGAAACCAAGTTATCATTGACATAATCAGAAATACGTGTCGATTCATTTCAGATTCCTGGACAGTCATTCATAATAATTATGATTTATTAGCTATTGTTAGTTATTGGGATCATTATTGAAACAATTGATGAAATCAAAACTTCGGTTCAGCATTTATTTTCAGCCCCGGGTATGGAATTTTTTTTTTACTATATTAAATATTATTTATTGTGTTAAATGTGAAATGAGTGTGATAAAATGAATGAAAGACTTCAGTGTTGTGTGGTATGATTTTCAATAAAAATTGTGTGTATGATGTATGTGCTTTGATGAACTTGTCGATCAATTGTAATTGCAAATATCGTAATTTGACATCCGCCAACTGGGCATTTACCCAGTATATTTTTAGGATTATCTTACTGTTGATACGTGCTCTGAAAATGCCTCACTATATATTTTGGATTCTAAAACTTGGAAATTCTTTCATGCTTACAAGTAAAATAGTGAAATGAACTTGAATTGAATGGAAAAACAAAACGACGGCGAATGACTTTGCATAGCTGTCATTAATTTCGCATTGCATTTACTGCCTTTTCGCGTCAAAGGTGAAAAAGCCGGGTGAATTTGATATTAACCCGGGTATTAAAAAACGTTGCCCATTACAATTTGTAATTCGTCAACTCAAATAAAACCAAAAGTGCTTCAAACCCGAATGGATCATATTATGAGCGTTTATTGTGGCCGAAACAACAATTTGTTGAGGAATATTTCGAATTATTTAAATCATTTCTCATTCAAAGAAAAAATTGTTTTAAATATTGTATTTTTAGTTTGAAAAAAATTCACTTTATTGATTAACGCATAGCAAATAATCATTATTATCCAATGGATTGATTTTGATTACATTTTCAATCAGCTGAAGTTGCAGTTTTTCCGGGAATGGTGCCATCATCGCCATACAAAATGAGCTGCAACTTCACCTCATCGAACATTTTAATCATTAGGACTATTTCAATCTAAATCGTAATATTATTCATTTCCCTTCGAATTAATCTTTTACAGCACTTGTTATTTGTAAGCTAATGAAAAATAAACAAAATCCATAATAAATTTATCAAAATCTGGCAAATTTATGAAAAATAACCAATTAAAATTATATAGTCGACCGAACGGGGGTGAAGAAGCGACCACATTTGTATCGAAAAAGAAGGAATGAACAAAAACCACGAAACACAATAGAGAATATTTTTTTATTAAATTCCACACTTTGATGTGCTTGTTGGTGTGAGAGGTTATAGAGATGAGGCTATTGGAAATAGTTCGGAAAATTCACAATTTATCTCTCAATTCTGTTTTCATAGGTTCAACGGCTCTGGCAAAATACTCTGCTCATTTAAATCGTAACTTTGGAAATAGTCTTGTGTCCAAACAACATAGACAATGTCATTGATTACGATAATGTTATGTGACAAGTATGTATTATTACTTGAATGAATGAGAGAAATTGAAACAGCAATTATTTCATTTTTGATAATTATAATACTATTGAATGGAACAACTCATCGGAAAGAAACTGAATCATCAAGCGATAATTATTTTTTTCTTCTAATGAACGTTTCTCCAGAAGGAAAATAAAATCATACGGTACCATTCAGTCGTCACACTTCTATTTCAGTCAATTTCTTCATAGCTTATGTGTAAAGCTTTATTCGGAAAGTGAATATTCGAGCTGAATTTTAAACAATCAGACAAATAGACTGGCCCAATCAATACATCAACAAACATTTGATAAACAAACAAGATTTAAAGGAAAAATTAATATCCGCCATCTGTCGTTGGTCTTTGGTATTGACCGCGGAATTTATCATTTCCATTTTCCATTCTGAGGACCAAACACACATTCAGAATGATTCAGTTCATTTGAATGATTATTTGAATCGTTTTAATATCGGTTCACACTCTACTTGTCAGTGATATTTTTGTTCGTCATGCAATGGTGATGAGAAGCGAGAAGAGGAAACGATGTCGAATGAAAAATAAAAGTAAAAAATAAAACAATGCGTAGAAAATTGAAGCATCACCCGAAAATCTTCACGAAATGAAAATGTTCATTTTGGCTCGAGTAGTTAAACACTCCATCAGCTTGTGAGCAAACAAACCTAGAACAGAAAACCATCTTTTTTTTTCTTTTCGGAGCATTTCATCTTTCAATTATTATTGGAGATCGATATTTGAATTATTAAGAAAAGAAAGAAAATCAATTGAAAATATGTGCAACATTTGACAACTTCGTTTCCTCTTCATAATAAATAAATATAAACAAAATTAAAATAGATTAATTGCCTTATTTATATAAACGATTTCTACAAATCTCAAACGATTTTTTGTTTCTATGAAAATACTTCACAACAATAAACTTACATAGCACTAGAGCTGACACTCAACTCTTTTGGAGTTTCCATTTTTGAGCTTAATCAATATGATACACAGAATTGAATTAGTAAGAAGATGCGGGAAGGATGCGTCAATATTTGCGATTTTATGCATTGCAATAGAGTAGCAGCAAAACATATGTATACAATGTACAACGTACGACATTATTTCCAATGGTGAATGGTAGAATTACGATTGTACGTGAAATTCGTACCTCTATTATTCTCTATTATTATTCATGTAAACAAAATGTTTTATCATTGTATTTTTGAAAAGTTTCGTTGGATGAATAAAATGATATTCCATTGGAAAATTGGAATCATTATTGAACGGTTAAAACATTACCATCATAAACTAATGAAATTAAATGAAAACTTTTCGAAAATTGAATCAAATAATAGCAAGCAGAATTCGGCAGTACCGAATTCAAAAAAAAAAAAATGCTCCACAGGCCATCTCAAATACAAAAGTTTTAACAAAAACTTTTTTGTTTCCAATCGATCCGAATTAAAAATCGGGTTCCATAGAGAACATCTAGTGGCTTCCAAATTAGAAAGGATCATGAATCATGAAAAGTTCTCATACTTTTCATAAAACCTAAGTAATAATATCGCAAATATTCCTGATAAAATCTCTAAAAATTCACGAAAACTCGAAAATAGGCTCCGTGGAACACTACTACTGGTTTCCGAATCTGGAAGTATCATAGGAAATTCCTTAAGTTCCCATGAAATCTGATTAAATCTCGAAAATTCATGATAGAAACTAATTGAATTTCAAAAAAAATCCCGAAAAATCCACTAAAACCTGCATTTGTACTCTTGGAAATACAACTAATTGTTTTCTAATATAACTGGATACAATTCTGGCCCATAATCGAACCAAAACAAATATTTCAGATCATCTGCATTTTTGAATGATACTTTAAAGGTGATAAAAAGAAATCAAATGTAGTTATGAACTCGTGGTGCATGAAACTAAGTAACAAACATTATGTCAAAAGGCTGAAGTAAATAATCAGGACCTCGTTTTCCAATTGCAAAATTAATTAAATTTTTAGAGCATGAATAGGCTGCAGTTTTTTCTACATGAGTTTTAAAAAGTCAATTGAGCAATGCATAGCAAGGTATATTTACAATGTAATTGAGTATAAGCTTTTCAATAGAATAAGTTTAAGAGTTAGAATTTGGAATTTATTCAAGCACTAAAATGCTTTATGGAATGAATGATGTTCACTTTTATGAAGAAATCGATTGTGACGAATAAGTTTTTTCGTCGCATTCATTTTCAATTTGCCAGCCATTCGATGTATGCAGATCATTATGATTGTATTGAATGGTTCTATCTGTGATGAACGAGTTCATGATTTCATTCAAGCTCAAAAATCTTAGGAAGCCTCCGAATTCATTTGAAATCTCTAAACTAAAAATTAAGGATTTATCCAAAGAGTGATTCAAGTGGTAACTCTTATTCAGCATGAATTGAACCATTCTATTTTGAATGGCGTTTTATGGATCAAATTGACAATGTTTTTTGTTGATTTTGACATGACGCTGAATTAAGCATACATCAAATCAAATTCTGACGAATTTTTGTCGAAAATTATTGTTGTTCGGAACGTTGTTTACAAAAAAATCTAAGCGGAACTATTTTCGCTCTGCATGCGAATATGTTTTTGTATTCATCCAAATTGATTGAATAAATTTTCCTTTTATAGAAAATGTGGTTTGACTTGGATTGTTATATTCTCGTCAAGATTAAAACCATTGAATGAATACTTACGATGGAGGTGGTGATGGTAATGGCACTTGATGGATTTTCCAAGTCGCAATCGACATTGAATGTTCATCAGCGGCATAGCATCGCCACAGGGATTGAATCAAAGTAGCGGCAGGTTGTCGTCGACGTATCATATGCTTTTGTCGTTGTTGCTGTTGTACTTTTAGGGCAAACCCACTGCCCAATATTCCCTGTAATTGTATAAAAATTAAAAGAATAAGTGAAAGAGAATGGGAGCGAGAGTGAGACCCAAAAATAAAAACCATCAAAAGTTCCAACGAAAACATTCAATTGATTGACTCTTATCATATAATGTATTTATGTGTTCACCATTCAATAAATAATCATTTGTGAATTTTAACTTACAGCTGGTAATGCGAAAAACGAAATTCCGAGCAATGCACAAAATGATGCAATCACTTTGCCTTGCCATGTTTCAGGCACCATGTCACCATAGCCGACAGTACACAGCGTTATCTAACCAAATAGTATTTTTTCAATGGTTTATTATTTTTTTTTTCACAAATGTATAAAATATTTCATAATTATTTTGTGAGAAAATGTAACAAACTAACCACTCCCCACCAAAGCGCCTGAGCGAAATTGCTAAATTTTTTGTTTACATCTTTTTCCATTAGATATACAGCAAATGATGCAAATATAAGTCCTAAAAATCCTATGTACAGTGTAGTTATTAATTCCTGGAAAAATAAACATTGGTTCATTAACAATGTAACAACCCCCGAAAAAAAAAAAAATAAATGTTAAAAATCATTAACACATCACAATCTTATTGAATGAGTGAACAGTGAACAGCAACTTACTTGTCTATGAGCATATACAACACTACCGAGTAATTTCCATGTTCCACCACGTCGATCCATTCGGACCATGCGAAGTATTTGAAAGAAGCGTAAGCCTCGTAATGCACTGGTTGCAAATACTTGACTGGATGTTCCCATGCCAATCACTACTATCGATGCAGCGATCGTTATGACATCTAATATTGAAATGAATTATAAATAAATTTCTCAAATAAAACTTATTTGGTTGCTTATCATATCACTATTGATGACGAGTCTACATTGTGGATTATGCAAAATAATGGGCAATCATTTATCGTACACGCAATTGCATTTATATGGGGGGGACGTAGTTTGCACGTTAACACGTTAAAATTTCAAGTTGTGAACATTGTATTTGTTGTTGCTTATCATGATGATTCAACATAGTGAAAGGAATATCCTCATAAAGAGCACATTATTCGGAAAATGTTTTCAAATTTCATACCACATACACCGATACAGCACTAATATACTGCAATAATAAATAATTTCTTCTGAATCGAAATCGTGCATTTGTATAAACATTTTCGTTAACGTTCATCGGATAATCATTATATATGTTCCCGAAGTTTGAAAATAGTAATAAGACAATCAAAAAATTACTGCAAAATACACGAAACGGAAGGAAACAAAGCCCCCTGAAAGTCTTACCTCGCACTCTAGTCATCTGTTTACATATATATAGTTTGGAGATACATAATTTAGTTGAACCTACCTATTATACAAAATGGCCGTTTGAGAAATTTCATTCGACCCATTGGTCCTTGGTAACGGGAACGACATCCTGAAGACCACAGCCTTAGATATTTATGACCAGGAATGGGAGACAGTGAATGAAATTTTTTTTTGTTTTCATGTAAATAATAATGATTGAAAAATTATATTAATTTTGTAAAACAATAATAAAATTGTGCAGACATTTGTTATTGATGCAATTCGACAGAAGGTACATATCAAACATACATACCGTCCGGAAAATTCTACTGTGAACCAGATTACGACTAATATCTCCATTTTGAGTAGAATGTCGATCGCTTGATGTTCGTATTCGTCTATTGTAGAGAAAACGCTTAAGGCCAAACATGTGAACACCATTAAAAATCTATTTTAGCAGTCAAATAATCCGAAGTGATTTAGTCCATCGTCATTTAAACGCATGTTTAATATATCAGCCGACAAACATCCGATAATGTAATAGTAAAAGGGAAAAATTAAAATAAATTCATTTCATATTATATCTATATCATTTTAATAATAATAACAGGAGTTAGGATTATATAAATGTCAATGGCATTATGGCATATAAGAATTTGATCAAGTCTATTCGTCGCAGAAATGGCATCCCAAAATTTCCTTTTTTCCGACAAATGAGAACATCGATCCATCCTACAAGAAAAAAATCGATTTCTTTAATCATAGACCAATCTAATGAAATATGATTATAATAAAAGAGGTTCGCAGGTATATGTATTTGACCACAATTTTTGCTGAACATGTCTCACTGTTAGCAATGAAGAGACATTAAGCTCTTCTTGAAGTTGAATTTCAATGTCGTTGGGCTCTAAATCCATTTTGTTTTTATTATTATTTGAGAAACGTGTTTTGTCTTATTTTTGCACACATTTTGAAGAGGGGATGAATAGATGATGGTATTAATAAATATTTGAAATACGAAAATTTCGAGAAAAAAAATCAGAATTTCCTCATAATACCTTTTCCAAAGTACAAGTGAATAATCATAAGAAAAGTCCATGAAAGAGGAGACAAACAGATCCAAAAAAACGAAAGCCGTTTTTCCTGAAATCCGAATGTTTTCCTTCAACGGGCACTTTTTTGTAACAATGTGGATTTGGTGTTGAAACTATCCTCATCATCATGTTCGAACAAGTAACCATAAATCGCGATTTTATTGTTTAATGTATGATATCAAGCTTTGGAATCATAAAATGTTTGTTTTGATGTTCCGAGCATAGCTCATCTTTTATGGTTGTCACAGTATTTGAAGCATGAATATCTGGGAGTATGGTTTTTGGTTTTAGAAAGCTCCGGCAACAGTCTTAATACGATTTCCTATATTGAAATGTATGAGAAAACTTATTCGATGCTCATTATTCCGAGAACGAAAACTACGATTTCGTTCCAATTTTCACAGGAGATGTAGTTGTCAATTGCATTGATATTTAACATGGTGCCAATTACAGATCAACTTCATGGAGTGTAGCTCTACTACAACAAATGCACATAAATCAGCAATTTTCGAATTCGGATTGACTTATTTCGAGGACCAAACCTACAAAATCGTCAAAATATTCAACAGGAAACATAGTTTCTAATAGCATTGAGATTTTACATAGACCGGTCAAGCGGCAATGCTGAACTATTCTCGGGATCAAATGGATACTTAATTGAATTGTAAAAAGAAAGATTGAAAATTAATCAAAAACTTACACAAGAATATGATATAAAATAGCCGGCAAACCTCTCGGTCTCTCCAAAAAGTTATAGACGCGGCTCTGGAGCCTCCTATAGCGGGCATCGCGACGTGCGCCTCGATTATAATTTATAGGTTTCCCCAGCAGAGACATCCGTGGTTGTGTAAGGCGATTGGCCCTACCTTTGTCGCCGAGCTTACATGCACTGAAAATGAAAGAAAAAATTTAACAAAATCATCAAGTTTGAATTGGCAATTAACATTTTTAATGTACACAATCAGCATTATTTGAATTTCGTATGTAATTTGTATTCTTAAAATGTCATTGATGTCAAAATGATTCATCTTCTGTTTTTTTTTTTGCATAACACGTTACTTCTGCATATAAAAAACGTAGACACGTACACATTCGACAATTGGACGATAATAAAAATGGTTTAACGACTCGTCTACTATTATTCGAGTACGTAAACCATAATAGTTTTACTGCATTTCTAGTCATATTTACAATATATGGCACGACAGGATTCCAACGAAATAAAACGTCAAAAATCAAAAGAAAAGTATTCTGAAAATGTCTTTATTAAACTAGTTTAAATAAATCGCTTTCCTTTTTTAAATTTAATTCGAAAAACTGCTTCCTTTCATTTGGACTAGTATGTATAGTATCGCTGCAAATCTTTGTAGGCCTGCAAATCTTTGTAGGCGACTAAAAGTTTTAGTCTAAAACAGAGTATAGGGTCAAAAAGCGAATCATCTAGAGTTGGTCTATTGATATGTTTATATACATATATCCCACGAATAAACTGAATATTTATTATCAAGTAGCAAATTTAACACATGGCAATAGCACATAATGAGTATTGGTTAAAAAAAGCCATCACAAAAAAGCTTAAATTTCATGTCATATAATAATATATAATATAATATATAGAAAAACATATCGTATTGTGTAATCCGATCCAGATATGGATTATTGTACGAATAAATGCGATTTAACCGTTTGAAGTGAATATTATCTGTTATACATATCTAATATTAATCTGGTATTGAAAATCTCCAAGGACGTCGATTCAATAAATAGCGACAATTCAGAACAAGAATAACATAAAATTACAATTAAAATGACCTTACATTAGCCCGATCTATCAATATTCGGTTTTTATCTTCACACAGTCAAAATTCTAACATAAAATATGATTATTTGCTCTCATTAATCTGTAGCAATTAGCTATATACAAGTATATATAAAAATCAGCGTTAGCATGGAATGAATATTTTATTGTCAACTAGGAACACTGAAGCAACCCGAACACCAAACAGTTTTCCAAAAAATGTTTATATTTTCTAGTTGATTCGATCAATTTTGATGCAACAGAAAATTGAAACTTTGATCTTCAACAAATAGTTGCTTGTAAGACAATAGACAATAGAGATACTTTAGTCTTCAATATGTTTAATGGCCCAAAAATAAAGAATCGATTAAATTTTTGCGAAAAGGTGAGCACCAAACATTAAAGACAGTCAATTTTTTTTTCTCCATTTTGATCTGAACTGATTCTCTCTAAAATGCAAGTTTTTCTGCTCTTATTTCATTGTTTCGTATTCTTGTTTTTATTATTTTCCCCAGATCTTGTGTGTGCTATGTTCAGCCACTTCAGCAATTTAAAGTGATGATGCATGTCATCTTCAACATATTATGAGTATATTGTATGTTCCAGGAAAACGTTGACATTTATTGTCTAAGCTCACATGAAATAAAAATGATTGTAAATTGATATTATATATATAATACACATTACACATGTATATAAACATTTCTTTTGTATGTATATAAGTCATATAAAATAAGTTAATAATAAATGTAGAAACCAGATGTGCCATATTTATTTACCACCAAAAGAGAATGAATGATTCGTTAAAATGTATAGAGTTAATGCCATTGGTTGTTGATAAACTAAATCGGAAAAAAGCTTCCCAAAAATGCCATTCCATTGAATTGGCCAAATAAAAGTGAAATGAAGTGGAGTTGAGTAGAGTGTAAAGTGGACGCTTGAAATTTGAGACCAAAATCATTTTGCTGCATCAATGAAATTTTTTTCGCTATTTTCTCATGAACCATGACAAAGAATGTCATCTTTTCGATTTGACTTGTGTCATATGAGCCAAAGAAAATGATGAAAGCCAAAACATTGAAGAGGATGAAATTCTTAATATGAGTGTTAATGCCTGAAGATAAAATGGCATGAAGACATATTCTTCGGGGTGCATAATAATTACAGGACAAAAAAAAATGAAGAAAAACCATGGTGAATTCTATAGATGTCTTATGTCTGAATACATTGAGAGCCGAATAAAATCCTTATTGGGCGTCAGAGATATTGTCTTGGTGCGCGGTATTCAATGGATCCTCATTCAAAATTGGGTGGACACAAGATAGGTCACATCGAATATAACAATCAGATGCCAAGAATAGTAAACTCAATACTTCTGCATCTAAAATATTTTCCAACATTCAACATTCTTGATGCTTGTTCATCATTAAACGATTAGAGAATTCGAGAACCACATGAAAAACATGATGAATAAACCAGAACACAATAAAAAGGGAAGCCTTAGCCGAATACAAAACTTTAAAATTTGTGTGTATGTGAGGCACATTAAGATATGAAAATTTACATTCTCTCGCATTCATTTTGTCTAATTTGTAGATAAAAGTGACGCCTCGAAAACAATAAACAAACAACAAAGCCTCTGTGAAAAAATAAATTAAAATCCATCATAAATCTTTATACGGGATTGCGTGTGGTCATGCAGTAGCTAATATTGCTGTGTTCTGTGGATAAGTAAAAAAAAAAAACAATTTTCAGTTTTGGAAAGTTTTCGTTTGATTACAATCAGAATGACGTACATTTTGAGCTTTCGTTTGGGATATCTCATGACGTTCAATCGATTGAAGAAGAACGAAAATAAAAAAAATAAAAATAAAAAATATATTATTAAAAACGAAATGTCGAAGATTCTTTTTGGATTTCTTTTTGTTTCACTTTTTCTCTTCTTTTACCATTGCAGAAAAGTATCCAACCTTGAGCAGTTCTTTTCGAATGTTTTCAATGTTTACGTAAATTATAATTACATTTATGAAAAGAGAGTGAACAGTGAACAGACAAGTGAAAAAAGCAGGTCCTTGGATTTTGAAATGCACCACAACAAGAAAAAAACTCCAACAAACTCAATTCATTTTGCTATTCAATTCCAATCTTGGTTTCCAACCATTGAATCAAATCATCACTTTTTTCTGAATTGGAATATTTGAACGAAATTGGGTTTTTTAAGCTTGGGTTTGCTTCAATTTGGTTGGAATTCGCCTGTACTTATTCTTCAAGTAAAAAAATACACGAAGCTATGCCATTCGCTCATTTTAAGACATAACATTATATGAATAATGAAACTAATGTGAGCAAATAATATTATACCATTGAAACATAATGTAAAACAAATTGAACATTTTTTATTGAAAATGCAAATGCCGAACATCCGATTTTAGAAATATGCGACGAGAATATTGTTCAAATATGAGCAGTAACTAGTAACTAGTAGTAAGTTGTTTGCAGCTGGAACACAATGACTTCCTTTTTTAAATTCTCACAACTATCGAAGACGATGGCTTCGAAAGCCGTCGATGATCTTAGTTTACATATAGCACATGTTTTGTTATTGCTGCTGTTGAAAAAGTCTCCTTTGCGGAAATAAGGGGCTGACATTTCACATCTCTCACACCACACGGGTCACGTATAGTTTCTGTACATACAATGACACACAACACCATTGTATGAATATTATGAGCATGTACTTATACCGCAATTGCTGATCCTTTTTCATAAAATAGCTAACCAATTTTACGGAACGTCTAACATTTATGTTTGAAATTTATCGGCTTATATTTATACTTGTAGATTGGATCAGACGATCCATTTCCATCACACAGAACATTTACGCTACTGATAGCTTCCACATTTTTAACAACTTGTTAGCATTCAGCATTTCATCATTGGTAAACAATTTTTATTATTCATTATATGTATGATTCATTGAAAGAGGAAAGAACTGAGCATTGCAGTATCATCACTTTTTATGCACCAAAGGGTGCATCACTACGTTTGGTTTTTTTTTCTTTTTTGTCACTTTTTAACTAACTTCCTGAATTGCAATCGATCTACAAATTCGGATTTAGATAGATTTTGGGGAGGCATAGTGACTAGTTCTATTGGGAAAGCACCAGCTGTGCTCCACGGAGTATAAATCCTGGTTTTAGTGGGTTTTAGGGATTTTTTTTAGGTCCGATAGAATTTTATCTGGAATTTCTGGGATTTCATGAGGTCTGATGGAAATTGTGATAAATTCCCATGATGCTTCCTAGTTAAGAAGCCACCAGCTGTGTTCCATGGAGTCTAAATCCTGGTTTTAGTGGGTTTTTTAGGAATTTTTTACAACCTGTGGTGCATATTTATGAATTCGGTACTTTCGAATTCTGCTTGTTTGAAATAAAATCGATAATTTTCGAATATCTAAATACTTGTTCATGAGTCATCAGCATCAAGAATGATTTTTAAAAATTCTTGAAATATTTGCCTCATTCGTTCCGGTTCCTAACGTAGGGCTTTCATAATTTTATCAAACTCTTGACATTTGAAATTCTGTCTATGTGCCCATATTTATATCTCCTGACTCCTGACCAGAGTGGATTTATTTGGAATTTGACAAAAAATAAAATGATCAAAAAATGAATCCTTTCGCAGAAAAGAATTTCAAAGCTAAACTCTTTTTTTTTTTCGTTCAATGAATTGTTGGAATGCGATGAGGCATTGAACCGGAATCATATGCCTGTTATTTCCGACTTTCTCTTAATGAATTTGCAGTTTTATTGTTTGTCATTGATGGCCTAACTGATATTGTTCTTGTTTATAAGGTTTAACCTACCAATTAATTGTGCTGAATAAAGTATTTGTAGACAGTGTTTTGTTCAGAATAAATATCTTATTATCCATGATCGAAGCTGCACTTTAATCGAATTCAGCAAAATATCGAGACAAATACTTAGACTTAATTTAGATTTCAAATACGGTTGCTGTGATACGATTTATAAAAACCACCCACTTAACACAATGTTTGAGAAAAATCATTGCAACAACCAATAACCAGCTTTGAGCAATTTATATATCATTATTTGAATACCTTGAGACTCTTTCATCTGGAGAAAATACAAATCTGTTGAGATACACATTTTCAATATAATAAACATTCAACATAGTTCTATGTGAATTTGTTTTTTTCGTGGCACCAAGAGTATAGAATTACGGAAATAGACATCACTGATTTACCACTGTTTTGATACATGTTGTATGATGTGTTATGTGTGTTTCCCATTAATCCCATCTTACCAGATAGAACCGCTGATTGTGCATAAAGTAGTTAGTGAAATGAACGATATTCCAATGAATAAATTTTTTGCTATTTAGTTGCATTACGACATCTTACCATTGAGCCTCTCATTATTTCGTTTTAATCACTTCATTTGGTTTAACATTCAAACATATTCTCGATTCGATGAGATTTAATTTGACAATCGAGATTCAACATGTTTAACATACCATTTTCTGGTTGAAAGATTGCATGTGAATTTGGCAAGAGTCAATCCGTAGCGATAGGTTTGATTCCCCTTTGATGTTGAGGGTTGAATTTCAATGCTAAAAAGCGCAAAATCAAAGGTCACATAGATTTACACAATAAAAACACAAAAAGAGGGCAGACAACGAATGAGAAAAGAGGAACGAGTAATGAGTAATTTGAATGTGAATTAAATTTTCATTTGCAACAGCTCTCTGATGTCTAATATATTCTGTGACAGCGTGAAAATTACTATAAAACGAGTTCAAATAAAAGTTGGAACAGAAAGCGATCATTGTTTGTACATCTTGATTATTTTATACAAATTCGAACAGTATTGGCCAAAAGTTTGGACACGTTTTCCATTCCAAGACCCTCTATTTTATGGTAATTCTAATGATACGATTCATTTGGATGGGCATTGAAACTCCATTATACAGGGTGATCCAAAATTACGTGCAAGTATTTCTGCTACGTTTTCTTGGAGTCCATACGAACCAGCCACACAATATACGGGTGTAAAATATTAAAAATAAATGTTGCTCATCCGCGCTTAACGCATTCTATGTCAACAACAATGGTAATGCTAGTGAATGGAACAAATTTTGAGCCTTAAAACTCATTTTATTTTATTCATTTGTGTTATCAATTATTCATGTTTTTTATTTTAATTATTTGGACAAAATTAAGTAAATATTCATCTTCGATCCGATGGTATGCGGAGACGAAACGATGTCCGATAAGATTTCGTATCGTTTCAGCGCTGAACTCTTTCAACGCTATGCAATAGAAAGAGATAGAAAAGACCGCACTGGAACAGCAACAAAGTCATACTGATCGTGAATACCTCCATGCAAGCACAGGAATAGATATTCATCTCAACCAACGCATTGCGGTAGATCCGAATACAATCATTCCAGGTTAAGTGTTATAAATTCTTATTTACAAACACACAGACAACTAGGCTACGTACGAAACTACAAATTCTGGAAAAACACGTAAAGTGACTGGAAAAACAAAAACACATAGTTTCAGCAATTGATTTGGATATGGTTACTAAATGCGATTCCAATGGATATTTTCAATGTTTATGTGTTTATGATGTTTGGCTCATACTTAATATTTAACCGACACAATGTTCTATCCTCGACGAATTTATACCTAGTATTTTATATTGTTTTTATTTCGTTACCGAAAATGAAAATATGTACTTCGACTTCGACACTGACACTGTGATATTGAAAGAAACACGATTTAAAAAGAAATGCAAAAAAACCATATACTGAAATTATAGTTATATTGCGTGCTTGAAGCATATTTATAATCCAAATCTGTCTTTGTTTTGACTACAATCATATAATAATATGGCCATGTAGGTGTTTGTGTGTGTTTGTGCATGAGATTTAACTGTCCTCGAACACTTTTCCACCGAATAAAAAAAAAAGTCGAAATATTCGAAAAAATAATGCGATAAGATTGAGGTTCACAATTTTTCTGTTTAACAAAGTCAGTGATGAAAGAAAAAAGGCATACAAAATTGAAATTTACAAATTCAAGTATATTATGTATTCGTATGAAATGTTAACCAGCTTTATAATCAATAAATATTCAATATTATTAATATATATTAGCCAATTGATGGAAACGAATATGTCCAAGATTGCAAATTAAAAGCTAATGACAAAAATAATAACAATAATAATCAAGGATTCATTCAATACTTTTTACTTATCGTAGAAAATGGATACAATGAGGCCACTTGTCGCTTGGTCTTTACATTTGTTCATTACTCTGTACTTTGTACATATTCACCTCACGACCCATGAATTGTATTCTAAATGTTTATTAATTTGTGCAAATGAAATTGTAATGATAATAATAATAATCGAATTTAGAACGAGTCTAAACAAATCAAATATTAATCTTTTATTCTAATTTTATTACAGTTCAATTGAATTGAAGAATTGGCTGCAATTTATTTACATTTCATTATAATTATTATTGGACATTCATATTTATGCATATTTTTAACAATATACATGCAGTGAAACAGTTTATAGCGCTCAACAACAACAACAACAAATAAAACATTCGAATGTTATGTGGTGTCATTGGAATTGATAATATCAATTTGATATAATGCAGACTATGAATGGCCATTGGGCATATACTATTAAAGCAAGTTTTAAATTCAGAACGAATAATCGCATTTTTTGTGTAAACAAGCGATGTTCCGAATTTGATTTCTGTTGCTAATTGCTGAATAATTGTTCGATAAATTCAATGAAAGATGACGATTTTTTTCCGATTCTCTTACACGAACTTGTGCACATTTTTGGGACATGTGAATCCGGTTTGCTTGTGTGTGTGTGTGTGTGTGTGTGTGTGTGTGTGTGTGTGTGTGTGTGTGTGTCGCTTGGTCTTTACATTTGTTCATTACTCTGTACTTTGTACATATTCACCTCACGACCCATGAATTGTATTCTAAATGTTTATTAATTTGTGCAAATGAAATTGTAATGATAATAATAATAATCGAATTTAGAACGAGTCTAAACAAATCAAATATTAATCTTTTATTCTAATTTTATTACAGTTCAATTGAATTGAAGAATTGGCTGCAATTTATTTACATTTCATTATAATTATTATTGGACATTCATATTTATGCATATTTTTAACAATATACATGCAGTGAAACAGTTTATAGCGCTCAACAACAACAACAACAAATAAAACATTCGAATGTTATGTGGTGTCATTGGAATTGATAATATCAATTTGATATAATGCAGACTATGAATGGCCATTGGGCATATACTATTAAAGCAAGTTTTAAATTCAGAACGAATAATCGCATTTTTTGTGTAAACAAGCGATGTTCCGAATTTGATTTCTGTTGCTAATTGCTGAATAATTGTTCGATAAATTCAATGAAAGATGACGATTTTTTTCCGATTCTCTTACACGAACTTGTGCACATTTTTGGGACATGTGAATCCGGTTTGCTTGTGTGTGTGTGTGTGTGTGTGTGTGTGTGTGTGTGTGTGTGTGTGTGTGTGTGTTGTAAAATTATTATTATGCTTTTGACAAATGTTTTAATAGCTTCAGCGCGCAAAATCATTTTCGGCAAATTTATCGATTTCAACCTGTATTACAGCTGTAGTAATGACCTCAATTTTGTCATAATACTAGTATAGTGATCCACATCTGCATTCAATGCCCGTAATTCTCCATTTTCCAATCGTGAATTTATGAATAATATATATCATGAAAATAGCTACCGAAAATGTTCAGAAATCATGCAAAAAATAATACATACGTATTGAACCCTTCAAATCGAAAGTCTTCCGGAATTAAGAGGTTTTATTAAGTGGATCGGAAATACATGAAAAATGTAATAAAATAAATCTCAATTTCTTGTTATGCATCTCAATATCAATTGAATCGCATTTTCGAAATTCAAATATAGATTTTTCGACCTGTCATCAATTAAAAATGAATCGAAAAAGCAAATATATATGCAATTTGAAAAAGGCTATAAATTTGCGGGAGGATAAAAAAAAATTCCACACAACTAAACCTAAAACAATCGATCCATACATCTATCGGATGGATTCAATCTATTCGATGGTATATGTTTAATACAATGTGCAACAGTATACCATTTATGAAATGGATATAACAATTTCCCATTTCAATTTCAATTTCAGCAAATTTGCCAAGAATTCATGATCCGATACCACGAAAAAGAAATGAAATGATAATAATCAAAATTATTGTAGTTGGGCAACGGAGGCCATTTTTTTTAGCTTTCAATGCAATTATGACAAGGGAAAATTTACGATTGCTGAAATAGATAGCTGAAAGCAAACCAAATTCCCTTCTTGAATCGTTCATTTTCTTCGGTTTTTCCATAGCTTTGCATTTTAAAATTCATGAACCTTGTTGAATGAAATTATGTCTGTTTGCTTATTTATTAAATTAATGTTAATACAATCCTCTCCGAATAATTGCAATTCCAAATGAAATACGTATAACAACGAGACATAGATATTGGATTCAATTCAACGAGATCAGAGGTCACAAAAACCAATTTGATTTTAGTCTTCAGTCTTTTCATTTGATATGCATGAGCTAAACTCTGAACTGGTCTTGTTCCTCGTGTCATCAAATGAATAAATTAATGGATTGTGTACAGAAAACATTGAACAGAGAGCATTGAGCAATGAACAATATATAGCAATCCTTTAATCGCCCAGGAATTTGTCCACATATTAAATTGGATGTTTTGCAAAATTTTCACTGCATGGTGATAGTTTCTAGTCTATTATACGTCTGGCATGTTTTTTTCAGTGAAAATGAGCTCACATCTAACATTATTTAAGCTTCAAAGATTAACATGTCTTTTCACTACTGCCGCGCCTTGCAAGCGAATCGAATATTAAATTCAGTTTGATCGAACTACGTTACTAAGCCCGAAAATAAGACACCAATAGAGAAGAAAAGAAAAGAAGAAGAAATGTTGTCGTTAAAAGCTCCGAAAATTAGAATGAATATTTCAGTTGCAATTGGAATTGGTAGCTCCTGAGCACTGAATATAATCAATTTATTATTGTTATTTTAATTTTTTTTTTTTTTTTCTAAACGAAATTAAATTCAGATTTGAAACATTGGAGGGACAATTTTTTAGATCCGTTGCGAAATCGTCGTGCCTATACATGATACACTGAAGATATTGAAAATTGAATAGCATCAATTGAAAGACATAGACTCCTCCTATAATCAATTTAAGTGTGATATCCGATGCTTTGAACACACCGGAATCTAAAATTTGCAATGGTTGAACTAAACATATAATAATATTCAATGAAATTTATACATTTTCTTGATTCTGTCATCGGAATCCGATTATCGCTAAAAACTGTTGTTTAACAGAATATTTCGAAATTTCTATTTTATAAGCCCGGTATACCGTGTACACAATTCTATAATACATTTTACATTCTCTATATCTATTTAACCGAATTTTAGTTTGCTCATTTAGCACAATCTTGGATACGGCCTATAGCCATTCTATTAGAAATAAGGGTTTGTGTTTGTTTCTTTTACTTTTCCGCCATCCATCAATTGCGAAACGAGTATTGATTTCGGGTGTTCTCGCTATTTCTGTGTGTTATTTGAATCACTCTTTCGCAGTCAATTTTTCTGTTCTACAAAAAGACGGAGTTCTCACAATGATCTCTATTGATTTTGAAAACATAATATTTTATCGCCTCTTTAGTAACCTAAAAGTTAAATAAAATTAAAAAAAAAAAATCTAAAAAAAAATCTTCAAAGCGCAAAATTTTGCTCTTCAAAGTCTGCAATCGTTTAGCGGGAGTTTTTCCAGTGGTTTTGGAAGAATCATTTTTTCAAAGGCAAATTCCAATAATTGTTTATATTTTTTCTTTTTTTAAATAATTATAATTTTAATATTTATTTTTATTTATGATATTCTCTCCTTCGCTTGATCAACTCAAAGTGTAAGGAGAGAGATGTTGATTTGTTTCTCTTCATTTCATTCTAAAGTTCATCGATGTTACGGTGGAAACGTATGCTTTAAGTCTTAAAATCATTTATTTATTTTTGTCGAAAACAATGAAATGAAACCATAACGATGTATTGTTGTGGTTGATAGCAGTCTCGAGCAATGAAAAATATCCTGGTGAGAGACTGCATCGAGGAAGAAATGGTTCAGATGCCTATAGAAATTGTATTCAGAAATAAAAAGAACGTCTTTATGTCGTCAGTCATTCATCTTGTGTCGTAATAGCTTATTATGACGTATTTTATTCATAACAATTTTGCGTATCGCTTTTTTTTTTATACATTAACGTATGTAAGGTGTATTTTTTGTCAAAATCGTAGATTCGTTTCCGTCATCATAATCATTATAATGATTCCTCATACAAATTATGTTATCGTTCATTAGAAGAAAATAAAATTGGGGAAGGAATTTCAGGCCTAATTTATTGTTCACTTATTAGACTTTGGATAGAAGTGCAACAATTTTCAGAACAAAAACTGTACGAAACGACATTGAATAGAATAAAATCTAACACTGGAATTCGACAAAATATTCATAATTTCACACAGTATCTTTTATAGTCAGTTTCGCACACGATATACGACAATCGGTTAACGGCACAAGAAACGATAAACACAACCGTTAAAGCATAGTTCAATATATTATCGAAACGCATGAAAGCGTTCAGCCTTTGAATGGCATAGACACAATGAAAAAAAGCTGAATTATATTCAAAGTAGTGCGGTAAACTCACATATCATCTTTTTTTGCTCACATATAGACATGTACAATGTAAATTATTCATAAAAATGTAAACCGCTTATTGATCATCGTACAATAACAATGTGCGTCTATGTATGTTTGCTATTTATAAACCCCAGATAAACGTTTCTATTTTCTTATAATTTTTTTTGTAAAATTTTGTGAAAATATATCCGAAAGCAGCCAAAAAATGTTTATATGTATCTTAATTGTGCCAAGAATAGCGTTGTATTGGTGCCGAATACGGAACGGCCAAACCAAAACGACGATTACAAAACACCGATTACAATAATGATTGTAGAATGATAAGTTTACCTCATATAATAGTAGTAAGTATTCGGTCTTTTTTCTATTATTGTGAAGTTTAATTTTTCTTCTCCAACGACACCTTTGTTTAAAGCTTAACTCTCGACAAATAACAATCATAACAGTAACGATATTGTTAATCATTTGTTATAAATGTTTTCTCAATTTTCTTTGCAATTTCATTACAATCCAATAATTTTTAATTTGATTTTTTTAATAAAAATAAAATACTTTTCGAATCGTATGAGGATACGGATCGAATTTCTTGTCACAAATGTGCACCGTGATTGACTCGGTGCAAATGAAAGTGAATTGATTTTCCTATGGTTTATAAGCTGTTTATAATGAGATAATCTTTTTAAAACATAAAAGGGATACGCAAACCGCAAATGTCACATCAAATTATGTACAATATGAACGAACAAAATCATGTGCATGTCACGTTTAATTTTAATCTTATATTTAGCAATATCGGACGGGTGATCAAATTAACAGGTCATATAACAATGGGATTGAGTGGAGTGGACAAACTGTATACGATGCGCTCCTCAGTGCAATGGTCATGTTATCGCATCCATCATTTGCAATGCATAAAAACAAAGTTAGCAAAGATCAGTGATAATCATTGGCCTGAACCTTTCGGCACACTCGATATCCAAATGTAATGTATAGGTTCACGTTGACCATTGAACGTAAACCTAAAAGCCACAAAATTGAGCTATAAATGTTAATAAAATTCATTCAGATCAAACAATAGAATTGAGAAAAGAGAAACGTAATGTAGCATCGTTACTAGCAGTCTGTTGAAATTACAAATGGAATAAATTAGGTACAGCATGCGCGGCCCCAAAATAATGTGCCACCCAACTTGATTAAATTAATTATGCATCCACGATTAATTTTTTAAATGCTTCGAATCGAATATCAGAAAAATGGAAATATATGCAAATCGCTCGAATAGGCACAAAAGTGTACTCGTCCAATGCCAAATGATTGTTACAACGATGAACGTAATTTTTCCATTTTAATGAATTCTAATTGTGTAAGCGTTTTCCTTTTGTTATATCTATATAGAAAATGATTTAAATATCAGAATGTATTCGCTAGGAATCTGAATATCTGAGGAAATTTTTCAAATGAACTCTGGGATCTTTTGTTTTGTTTTGTAGAAAATCATTCCTAACTTGTTAGTATTTAAAGATGAATATAGTATGCGGTGCACACAATGCACAACGCACATACAATGAAGAAAAAAAAAACAATGAACAGCATTTCCAGTCTACAGAAACATCTCTCCAAAAATTTCAACATTTTCTCAAACAAACCCTGAAAATAAAACACCACCTCGTTTTGGCTTGGCCACTGAATTTGAAAGCTACATATTTATATGTGTAATCAAAAGATGCGTTGAGTGATTTGCATTCTATTCGATTCAAAAATTCTCGGGGAAAAATGACTGCAATGCAAGAAAAAAACAATAGAAAAAGCTGCAATTTCGCCGGGAGAAAGGTAATGTATCTTTTGTAACTCATGCCATTGTTATTAATCCAAAAACAAGGAAGAAAATCGACTAAAAGAAGATTCTTTTTTGTGTCGTCACTGAAAATGATTATCTTTGACTTTTTGAATTATTATCTTCCTTTATTTCTCGTCGATTTTATTATGATGTTCTTAGTACAGCGCCCCTAGCCTCAACCATATACAAAAAACATTACACTTGGTGTAGTATGTTTGAAGTTTGTGTTTGTGTATTTTGAATAGTATTGTGTCGAATGCGATATACGTAAATACAAGTTGAGAGGCAAAATAAAAATATAATAATATATTTATTTAATGGGAATGTGACCGTTTCATTTGTGTTTGATTATACTTTCCCTTCAATTTCGACATAGTAGTACAGAGTGGCTGGAATGCCAAAAGCTTATCACTTTTGTAATTTTGTAAATTATGAACACAGACGATCCACTGCGCTACCGAGCCGAATCATTTCGAAATTTTAAACGCATTTTTCTATAACAAAGAATTTCGAAGATCAGTTTTTGGATTTTATTTGGCCTCCGCCATGTGCCATAACCTAAATGACAGTTTTAACTGGATAACTATAGAAAGAAATGATCGAATCAAACGAGAATGTAATCGCTCGGAAACTTTAGAACATTCCTAAAATATCGGCATTTGAAAAAGTATATCTTGTAGAATGTGGAAATTATGGCGTTTTGAAAAGATAACAATTCCATCCAACCACCCTGTATATTCGACAAATTCTACACATATGCAACTTCCTTTGCTAAAGTATGCTATACTATCGAAAATGCCATATTCTGTGGGTAGATTCAATGAAAACGGAAATTATTGTGGCACAATATTTGTGCAAACAATCATAGTCTCTCCATACACGATCCTCTCTCTCTCTCTCTCTCTCTCTCTCTCTCTCTTCTTC